>VWZV01000527.1:1238973-1323629 GCA_013397155.1 Irena cyanogastra
AAAAAAAAAAAAAAAACCACCAACAGAAAATCCCTAAGTTTTAATTGAAATCTGTGCTGATTTAGCACAAGGCTGAAAGGAAGGTATACTTTCCTTTTCCTCCCAGTGCTCCTCAACAGTCCAGTGCTGCCGTGTGATGCTGCAAAGAAAGGAACCAGTTAAACAACAAATGTCTCCTCTCAACATTGGGCTCAACTCTTCCCTCACTTGAGTTTCAGAGCTTCCGAATTCTTTGGCTCCATGTCCATTTTTCTTGTTTACATAATTTTTGAATCAAGTCAGCAATACTGATACATGTATGATACTAATATATCCATGGTAGTGCTCTAGCAAGGATAGAGATCTTCCTGGCTCTAGGGACAGCAGTTACAGATGTTATGGAAGAGATGGGGAGTGCTTATCTCACTGTATTTTTTCACTGTCACTACTTACACAGAGACATCAGTTAAGAATTCTGCTATGGTAAAAAGCCTGACTTCTAAGTACATTTTTGTCTAGTAATTCAATTTGCTGACTTAAAAAAGCTTAAATTTTCAGAACAAGTTAAATTTGTTTTATACTATTTTCTGCCTCTTTTGGAAATATGGTTTGACTGGAAAAGAAAGAAATTTTAAAGCATAAGTTATTCCTAAACATTTCCATAAAATTTGGGGGAAAAAAGAAATAATATCTCACTATGCCAACATCCACAATGTCTTGCTTTTCTTTTTAAGTGATACACTCTAACATTCATTCATCAACATAGTCAATGTTTTTCTTACTTTTGCCCCACATATGCATAGATTTGTTTACACACACTTCAGCATTTGCCGCAGTCTATAGCAATCAGGACATTTCTATATTTCCAGATTACATGATCTCAAGAACTTCAAATGTTCACTTATCTGGATATTAATCTTATCAGTTGCTTTTCTTCCTCACTTGATATACAGAAAAGAACAACATAAACATAATTTGCCTAGTTTTATTCATTTCAGTGGACCACAAGCTTGATGATATCCCAATGCTTTATTTAAATAACAAAACATTTCAGTCAGGAGGAGACAAACAAGCCTCCTGTGGTTACATTTAGGTGGTACTATTAGTAGTTTTACTAATATCACAGAATCGAAGGCAACATTTGCAGTCCTAAAGAGGACTTACCCAACTCCTGAGAGACCAGGCAAAAAGATCTGCTCCTCTTTTAAGACACTTACAATGGTATCAGTGAAAATACTAAGTTACCTACTTCTGAGTGGGAATTAACACACTGAAACCTGTCTGTTTCATTCCCCACAGTCCTCCTTGCTGATGCAAACTGCATAGGGCTCTAAATTCAGCTGTCATCCTGTGCAACATCACATGATACCTGAAATGGCATCCACTGATCACTCAATATGAGGCTATACCAGAGCTCAGCTTCTCACCCAAGAGGATAGAAAAGCTATTTTTCACGTTCTCCAATTAGGAAAAAGAACTGAGACTTTCAGTAACAACATCACAGCAACTGAATGAGGCCCTAATCCAAGCCTTAATTCAGGCTTTTCAGAGCTGTGTTGGATGAGAACCCAAAAAGTAGCCAACAACAGCTTGTTACATTTTCAGTTGTTTTTCCAGTTTAGAAGTGTGTGTGCATTGTGGGAGATTCTCCTAATCCCAAATTACAGCCTAGAGGTTTGGAAATACTTCCAAATTTATGCATGTCTTTTACATGCAAGGTAAGCTTAGTAAGGATAAGCATTTCATTGCATGACTGCTAACTATGATCAACATTAGCTATACGCACCACAACAAACACCACAATAGAACTCATCAGTCATTAATACATCACAATTTTACAGACAATGGGGTAAAACACAGAACATGGGGCACACCTGGTCTCTGGATAATCCTGCAGACCTTTAGCTTGCGTAAATTATTCCACTGAAGTAACAGTAGCACTGTCATTTACACCAGATGAAGACCTATTCCAAGAGCTGCCTCTTCCAAACAGAAATGTCAGGAGAGTAAGTCAAATTCTCTGACTTGACAGTACATTTTTTATGCATTAGTAACCTAAGTATGAAATTGCAATCAAAGGAAAAAATATACTGCAAAATTATTTGGTGTTGAAAACCAACCCCAGAGAATCCACTGCAGATGTGACCTTGGTTCAGCACTGCTCACCCAAGCCTTTTAGAAAGATCCTGGGTGGGACTTGGCTGCCAACACAGCACCTTGAAACACAGAAAACCCAGACTGGTGTTGAGCTTTCTTTGGGAGACAGGGGCTTGGGTTTTTAGTGTGGGGTTTGGGGTTGGGGTTTGGGTTTTTTGAGGCCATCAGGTCTGGAGACAACTGCTGTCCCGTGGAAGCATCTTGTTCCAATCTCCCTGACTAATGTGTACTGAGGATCCAATTTGTACATTTCATCTACCCAAGCATGGCAGTAGCCAACAATCCTTGGGCCTAATGCCAAAAATAATGTTACAGTATTTTCTCTTAGCAAAGTCAGAAGAACAGTCGTCTAGAAAGAACCATGGAAACAGAACTAGGACTGAAATTAGATATCACACCAGCCCCTCCCCAAAATTAATAATCTACCATTAATGCCAAATTACAACTTTACGTTACCACAGTTCAAGTATGGCCTTTGATAGAAGTTTAATTGCTGGAAAATTTCTATCAAGCAACAGTGGCTAAGACTATAAGTTCTAAACAAATTTTTCTAAAGAAACCAAGACAATCTTAAACTAACAGTTTAAGATCACGAAAGTTAAACACAGTATATTCCCTTGTCCTCTGGAGAAATGAATGAAAGCAGACCCCTCCATTAATTGGGTTTTTAATCATAGTTATGCTCGGATAAGATTTTGCACTCGAAATCTGAGACTTGGAGCACAGAGGGAAATGTCTGCAGCATGCATCAATGACCTTTTGCAACTGAGTTCTGGTATAGAAACAGGACTTTTCAAATGTCCCAGCATGTTCAGCTCTAGGGGTTTGGTCCAGATCCAAAACTCTGGGCTTGTTTAATAGGGAGATTCCAGGCAGCCCACAGCTGACCCTGGGCAGCCACACTGGAGCTCCAGTTTGCTGACGTGGACAAGCTCTGTGCTGGGGACTGAGTAGGTCCAGATGCTCCTTCTTTCTTCAGAAAGGAAATTATAGTCTATAGAAGAGGAGCTTGGCACAGTCAGCTTCTTAAACTAGGAAATTTCATGATCTGTTGGAATATATTAAAATGTACATTTTTAACTCCAACAGAGACATAGCTTGTGTCTGGAACAAATGTTTGATAGGAGCAGAGGTACAGGGCTAAGGGAATGTGAGGGGCTAGATGATTTCATTACCCCTAAGCCAAGGCAGTTGGCAAACATGGGTATGGTTTACTGCTTTTTTTCCTTTTTTGTTATGAATTGTATGGATAATTGATGACAGGTTGCCTAGAGCCTGGGATAGGCCTCCTTCATGAATGCTGAAGTAAATAAACGGTGATTTGCCCTTATTTCACCAGTTCTGTGTCAAATTCAGGAATTATAAAGATTGGCTTGGCATTTATAGGTAGGTACCAGCCTAAAAGAAGGGAGCAGTCTCATCACACACAGTGGCAGCCTGGATGTCACCTCAGTAACTGCTCCTGAGTCTCAGCATTAATATCAGGCCCAACCTCTTCTGGTGAAAGGGAGACATTTCGAAACAATTTTCCAAAGATCACTGTTTACCAAGCCCTGAATTTACACTACATACTGCAGACTGGAGGAAAAACAAATAAAACACGTGAAGCTCCTGGAGCTGCATGGCAAAAAGAAAAAAAAAAAAATTCGTTCATCATTTTCTCATCCAAAATTTTTCTTGTACAAATAAACCTGTAAATATCACATTCAAATAAATCTCAGTTATACACAAAATCTGCACAGGCAGCTCTCCTTCAAACTATTTCAGTGAATAGTATTAGAGTATTTTCACTACATGTGAAATAGCTAAGGTTGGTAGTTCACTGTCAAGCATAACAGAATCAAATTTCCACTTCACAATCACCTTGGTTGTGAAAATACAACTTCACTGTTTAAAATGTTAACTTGCAATTAATCACTTTTCTTACTTTCATGCTGATCTATAAAGGCAAACAATGAAAGTGTACATGTTTATTCTCTTTTTCCAATGTAGGAATCAACTCAGAATCATAATAAGAATCAGCATTCAAGCACTGGTTTTCTGTTTGTTTCATTAATGGGAATTGATACATATTAAAGAAACTAGTTCTCCATTTTTACCCTCAAAATAATTTATCTGCAACAAAAACAAATTTGGAATGAATGGTATGTGTTTCTTTCATGGCACAGAACTGAGGAAAGGCACAGCATGAGGGAAGGCATAACTAACCATGCATTTCCCATAACTGCCATGCAATTTCAACTTAACTGCATTGTAAGCCCTATAAAGTCCCTCCATGAAGCAAATTTTCTGTGCACACCTCATTGCTGTGGCTGGCTGGATTTATGTAAGTAAGAACAGTTTAAGGTCAATATGGAAAAAGACCTCATTGATCACTGGCAGGCTGTCTCTGAAAAGAATACACTCCAAGGAGCCCAGTGATAAAGGCACAGAGACAGAAGACCCAACTGATAAGGTACAAAACCTGTGACTGCTTTATTCAGAACATGAGGATCTCTCAAGGGCAATAAATTAAATCCCAGATTCACACCTGGTAGTAAACACCAAAAGCACAGAATAGCATTGATGTCAATCATCCACCTGGTTAGAGAATCATCTTCTTTCAAACAGGACAGCACACAAAAAATGTGTAAGTCTTTTGCAAAACATCCTCCTGCAACTGAGCTACACAATTGAATATTCCTGCCATTTTATTGTCAAGCCTGAGAGACCAGGAGAGCTTATAGTACTGCCTCAGAAGTGCACTACACAGGAGCCAGGCTATGCTTCACATAGACTCCAGAATTGGTTTTACAGAGGTACTCCCTTTCTTTCAGCCCTCAAAAGCACTCAATGTCCTGATACTATCTTCCCTAATATTAACTTCTTATGAACATAGGTAATACCTTGAGCTGAGTGGGAAACTTTCTTACACAACAATTGATTAATTTCAAGTTAGGAAAATGAGAATTCAAATGCCCAATGACCCAGAATATTCCTTAATCAGAAATGCAGTCGGTTTTGGATCAAAAAGAGCTGCAATATGTTAAAGTTTTTTCTGCTCTCTGTTCTGTTTTTATACTCTTATGCACACTGCATAACATATAGACCAGCCTGGTCAAGGCATCACCAAATTTTTCCTTTTTATTAGAAAAGAAATATTCATGCTCTGACCAAACAGCCCACATTAGGGTCCTTAACACTTACATTTCTTTCTGCAGAAAGTTTCTCTGAGTAAACACAGTCTAAAGCCGTGGTGCAACACATGCCATGAGCTTTAGTCGCATATGACGTGCCAGAAATTTCACAGGCTACAAAGACCTGCATTCTGCAAGCATGTCAGACTCTTCCTCATAGGGCTGTGAGAGTGCTAACACAGATACTGGAAAACTCATTATGCATTTAGTTGGACTAAAAGGAGAATATTACCCTCAGGCACTTTGCATGAAGACACTCTCATTTCCAAAACCAGATCTGTCTGGTTGCAGCCTCCTACAAGTTTCCCGCAGGATGGGAATTAAAAAAAAGACAAAAAACAAAACAACCAACAAGAAAAGTAGTGTAAGCTAGAACAGAAAAAAAAGGTATTTTGAGGAAATCCTTTGTGTTCTTTAGTAGTACACTTATCATTAGGGATAATAGTTACATCTGCAATTTCTCAAAGCCTCAAATCTCCTACTGGGCTACAAAAATGTATAGCACAGAATGGCACATGCCTACATCACCCTGAGGGTCGGGGCTACGTTTAGTTCATTAAGACTTGAAAGAAACATTTTAGATGCCTGAAGATATTGTGCTGCATTGCACAAAAATATAATTACTGTAACTGCCTCTGTAATAACCTACAAGTTACGTAGCAGACGTTTTTTCTTTTTCATATCTGTATTCCTGAAACATTGTCATTCTATTGCTAATTAAACTGAAGATAAGTTTTTCAGTGTGACAGAGGCTCCTATCAGCCAGAACCACCTGCATTTTTTTTTGTTAAACTTTCCTTAACCAGGCTTGTCCTACATCATTTGTTGATGTCTTCTCAGAGCAAGGCAAGCAGTACAAGAAGCATTGTTTTAACTGGACATACAAAAGGAAAGAGAAGCTTCTTCTGCATTAGCTCTGAAATCCCTTGTCAAATCTTCATTTTCCTCATGCTAAATAACTCCAGGATGGAGAAAAAAAAAAAACAACTATGCCCATCCCCCTCAAAAATCTAACAAACTTATACCACCCTGTGACAAAATCTTGCCTCCTGAGACAAATACTAAAAGAATCAGGCCAAAGCAAGATCTAGCCTCAAACTTCACAGTTTGTTAGATATCAAAAGGGGTCATAATAATTAGCTATTTGTCTTGCCTGATTCTGACAAAATGTCCTAAAGCTCACTCTGCCATTTCCATAAATAGTTATAATTCAAGACAAAAGAAAAAGCCAGAGGATCACGGTGCTGGTATTTACATCTCATTGTGAGCTGCATTCCATTGTATAAACAAGTTACTTAGAATTTTCTAAGTCATGCAAACTTCAAGGAGGAATTTCAGTCTCTCAGCCTCCGGAAGTGAGGAGATTTAAGGGGGAAAAAAAAAGAAAAAGAAAGAGAGAGAGAGAGAGAGAGAGAGAGAAAGTACATGCACACAAGAATAAGACTTATTTAGCCATCTCATAAGAAATAAAACCCACTTTGAGGTAAAAAAATAATTCTGATTTTTTTGTTTTGGTGACCAAAGTATAAGGTGGCAGCTGTGATAAACTAAAAACTAACTTTAGTAGAAGTGTATCTTTTTGCTAAAGCAGCCCTAGATCTATGCTTTCAAAGTAAACAACTGAAAGTCAGAAGACAAACCACACCATTAATCCTAGCCAGATTTAGATTTATATGATTATACTGGGAGATAAAGGCATCCATTAAAGCCAGACCTTTCTTCCTTATGTGAGGGTGGAAACCAAAGGATGAACTGGATAAAGGTCTTTAAACATGGGCTCAGCACAGCCTATATCTCTACAGTAATACCCTACAGTAAGTGCTGCACAGTGTCTCCCAGCTGTGTCCAAGAGCAAAGCCCAGAGGGCATTATTTGATGAAGCTACACATTTCCAGGAGCTATACTCCTGCATCTTAAGACCACCTCAGACAATTTGACTATTGGTGCATACTAAGTCTGGGTAACTATACTACTTAAGAGGGCATGCTTTCACTCCAACTCATATTTCAACCCACAGACCAGCTTTATCTCAAAAGCAGTCCTGTATTTCAGCTATATTTGCAGACTCCTTTTCAGAAGTTCAAACATTTAACCAATGGGGTAAGTAGACTTAAAAGAAAAAAAAAGCAGCACAGCCAGAATGCCTTACTCCTTTTCTCAAGAGAACTCTACTTGGCAGGTAGTACCAATAATGTAACTTGGGCTTTGAATGCAGGGATGTGGATGCAGTCATGAACAGCAGCAGCAGGGTCGTGCTCTCTTCCCTGGCATTTTGAAATTGCCTGCATGTCAGGAACTGCTCAGGTGTGATTCCAGTCCCAATAAAAGAAAGGCAGGGTACTGTCACACCAGAAAGTTTCTTCTCATGGCATTGAGTCAACACTCACTCACATGTATAGGACTCAGACTAAGTCACAGCTGTGTCCTGTTAGAAAACAGGACCATATGAGCATCCCCATTCCAGTCAGAGTCACATTCCCTTCTGCTATCATCACTACAGCCCAGGCGTCCCAAAGCATTCTTCCAGACAGAGCTACAGACCAGGATGTTAGAAGGACCAAATGCCAAGTCACTTTCCAGACTAAGGCATGCTGAAGTCTTATGAATCTTTATGAATCTCTTGTAGCTTCATGTAAAATTTACCAGGAGTTCATCTATTATATTAAGCATTATTAGGCACACAGATCATCTTGAGAACCCCAAAAGCCTTAACTTCCATGTTCTTCTGCACATTTATATCAGAGACGATGCAAGAATCTTTAACATGTCAGATTTGAGCATAAAGCAAACTCAAACCAAAACCACTGAGATTCCCTTGGTTTCCGGTGAAACCAGAAACTGGGCTGTGTTTTTGTACTGATGTTTACTGATGACAGGAAGCCAGATCACGTGAATTTGTGCAAAAATGTCAGTATAACTGACAAAAGTTATTTAAGATAGCTATTCTATTTAAGATAACTCACTGCTGCATCATTTCAGCTAATGAAATCTTACTTCAGCTTAAAAGATCCTGAAGCCTGTTGCCCTCTTTTAAAAGAAAAACTGAAATAATTAAATTTTTCATTCATTAAGGAGAAAATAAACTAAACGTATAAGTTGTCCTATTACAATAAATAAGACTATTCAGGCTCTTCAAGTTAGGTTCTAAAGTACTCTCCTGAATGGGAGATTTAAATTACCAAATATTTACTTTCCATGTTCATTACATTCAAACACAAAAAAAAAATAAACTGCCTGTAAAATAGATAAATTCCATACTGCAGAGGTTTCCTAGGAAACCAGGAAAGGCTCAAAGAAACAGAGAACAGCTGGAGGAAAAAAAAGCCAACCTCAAGAACTAAGTGCTCCATACCCTCATTTTAAAAACCCCTAGAATGATATCACTAACATTAAAGCAGTGCCTTTCACACTGGTTGGCCCTGGTACTCTTCATAAGGGCGAACATGAACAGCATAAAGAGATCAAGATTTAGCTCTTCTCTCCCCATCATCTCACCTTGCTCTCCAAAAAATAACAAACCAAACCAAGAAGTGTGAGCGCTTTCGCTAAAATGTGGTAAAGCTGCAGAGTTGGCGTGTACACCAAAAAGGACAGCCAGCCTCAGAGAGGGGCCTACTGAAACCTTACAGCAAGCAGGTGATTCACTAGCCAGAGATTTCTTTGCTGAGGAGCCAGATTCCACTTCTGAAACCAGCCAGCTATTCAACATGAAAATCCATGCCATTCCAGAAAAGTATTATTAGCACAATGACTCAGGATGTATATTGCAGTAGTACCCTAAGGCTTCATTTGATATCAAGGATGCTTTGTGCTCTGCACTGCACAAATTCATAGGAAGGCCCGTACTTTACAGTGAAAATATAAAATCAAAGCATGCCAAAGTTATTCAAGCTCAGTGTCCAGGTTTAGATGGAATTTTCTATAATTAAAGGAAAAATTTAAAAAAGAAAAAGTAAATAACTTGTCTAACCTCAGCCCTAATTTTTAAAGTAGGCTCCCAGCCTACTTTACCAGTCACCACTATAATTCCAAGATTCAGTGAAGTGACAGCAGCCATACTGTCATGTTGGCTCTTCCTTCCCCACATGGCTCCATTTTCCATGTTCTGCTCTGCTTGTCACCAGGCTCAATGCCTCTGACATCAGGTCCTTCCCTTCCTTTGCTGCCGCCAATGCGTGTTCCAGTACTTTCTGCCTCTTGCCAAAGCAAGCATTAAACATCTGGAAACCATCCTCCATTGCTTTCACCAGTGAGGTGCATCTGCCTCGCACTGTAGTTCCCATACAGTGGGAAGACACCACACTCACATATATATGTAGAATGCACTACAAAAATATAACACATTCTATATTAAACCACTTTAATCTTTACCATGCAGCAAGTTACAAACTTATTGCTTTCTTTAAAGATGTAAACATAAATACTGGGGATCTTTACAGACCACAACACTCCTGATTCCACAGAGTTCTAAAGTACAGATATTTACTCTATGTTCTCTTCCTTGCGCATGAAATGTTTCTAGTATTAAAAACCATCAGGGTTTTAATGCACGCATTATGTATGCTGGTCTGGGAATTTTAAGGATAAGAAGTCACTTCAATGGAAAATTAATACAGAAGAAAAGAGATTTTTTGCCTGTGCCTCTAAAGGGGTGGAAGATGCAGGCTGTTTCCACCCCATTTTCCACAGCCCAAAGCCACGAAAGGACAAGGACCTCTCGGTTGAATGGAGCTGAGGGCTCCTTGAGAGGTCCAAGCCCCATCACACTCACAACGCCCCTCTGGAAGTTCCTGCCTCTTGCTTCCCTTCCTCTTCTATTCTCAGAGTTTTGGACACACTGAGGATTATTCAGAAGAATTTTGGGAAGCCTCCAGGAGCCTTTGAGAAGTGAGATAACCCAGCTACTCAATGGTATCTTTCCTATCAAGAGGCTCATCACTGATGTAACAAAGAAAGCCAAAAATAGATCATACTTGGTTAAAAAAACCCAAAACTTCATCAGTTTATTGATTATGTCACTTGTTAGCTATAATTATAATTCATAATTTGGATCAACTAAATTCAGGGTAACTTGATTTTTCTGAAATAGCATAGATGGCTTAAAGATGACTAAATCATCCTTAGTATTTGGAAAATGAGACACTCCAGCTGAAGGAAAAAAACCTCCTACTTTAAAGTAGACAGAAAATAAGTCATAAATAACTGTCATAGGATAGCAATCACTATGGCTATTCAGCACATTTTTATTAGATCAGAAGATTTGATAGAACTCTGTAAAGAAAGTATTTGTGAAAAGCTGAGTGTAAAACAGCTTCTGTTTGATGCTTCTGCTTTAATTTTTTCCTTAAATATTTTTTCTTGATCCACTGGGATATTTATCCTGACAGGAGACATGAGATTTCAGACTAGAAAGTGATTTAATACCAACCAAGCTTGTCTATAATTTCCTGAAAGAGAGAGAACTGCTTTAAAGAAAATGCTCCTTCAGCGTAACCTCTGAGCTTACCTATGATAATACAGCTGGCCTGAGGAAACTCAAACGAGGAACAGTTTCCTTCTGGCTTTTAGCCGTATTTTCACTATCATTTTAATGTGAAGCAATAGTCTTGAAGCAACTGGGCCAGGACAAACTCACAAATTGGCAGAAGGCAGGTTTAGATTAGATATTAGAAAGAAATTCTCTCCTGTGTGTTGAATGAAGCACTGGAACAGGTTGCTCAGAGAAGCTGTGGCTGCCCAATCCATGGAAGTGTCCAAGGCCAAGTTGGACTGGGCTTGGAACAACCTGGTGTAGTGGAAAGTGATCCTGCCCATGGCAGGGGGTGAAACGGGATGGGCTTCAAGGCCCCTTCCAACCCGAACAGCTCTGTGATGACTCTTCTTTTATCTCCCCCAAGCGCTTGCTACACTACACTGCCATTATGCCCATAATCCTGCACTTCAGGTGGTCAGCTTGCTGAAGGATGCTGGCAAGCACTTAATGACCAAAGAATATTTGGAGAAGATATGGACCTTCTCTGCCAGACATCTACTGCTCAGCAGGGAGCAGACCTCAGGGAGACAGTTTACTCTTCTGTTCTCACTCTAAAAGAGTTCATGTCCAAAGCTCTGAATTCCTGCCAGCAGTATCAGAGTCGCTGTTTGTGTTTCTATTCAGCCACATTATCCAAAGAACAAGGGCACAAAGATTCAAATTAATTCTTTAGTCCTCCCATGCTACTGCTGCATAGTCCAAAGGCTATAAATGAAAAGTAGTGAAGACACAAACCACCATGAAAGCTTTTCAGTATGAAAACAACTTCATTATATCACTCTCCCAACTATACTGCTCACACAGAGCTGCAGAAAAACGCAAATTCTCCAAAGCTCCAATCAAGTTTCAGCTGGCAGCAGCGTGGCCAAGGAATAACCTTAGGACAGCTCTCCAAAGACAAGACCTATCTTCGGCAGCAGATACAAACAGAATCCCGAGGGTCTGCATGAATAGAAGCTCCCTGAACAGAGAGCAACCCACCACTGGCCCTCTGACAATCATTCTTAGTCTTCATGCTTATATAACACATGACCTTTCTGCAGCAAATGCGGGTGGGATAGTGGAATAATGGAATTGTTTCTCACTGCAAGAATAAAAGGCAGCACAGCAGGCTATGAAAAATGTATGTTGCTTACTAAGAAGAGATAATTGTAAGCAACGGTTTGGATATTTTAATTACCACAGCATCAAGGCTTTATCATCGTCCAAAGCTTCCAGCAAGTTACTGTTTTAATAATTATAAATCAAATTATAAAATAAACATTTATATTAAAAATAATTGTGTTACTTCCTATAGTCAGTACCATTGGTTTATCCTTTCTGGTAGTTCAGGCACAGTGCTAACTCTTCAAATTTCTCTAAATTTAAGCTAGGAAAAGCACAGAATCACAGAACAATCCATGACCAAAAAAAAAAGTATCTAGAGAAACAGTATATTTGTACATATACAATGCACTGATTACATAAAAGACATAAATAATACACTATGCCACCCCCTGGGGTACCTCTATTCCTCTAAGTGTTACGTGACTTATGAGCCATTTTTCTCCAGCTTGAAAGTACCTGGTTTCTTATTTTATACCATGGAAATAAATACATTTTCTTCATCGAACTTGGAATTAATGAATCCTACATTCCAGTTCAATTCATACCTGACCCTCTGCACATGACAGTCTCACCAGGGCATTCAAAGAAGGTTGAACAAGGTGGGTCTGTTGCAGCTTGAGATTTCAGGCAGTGCAACAATCCTTTCTCGTGCTCTGAAAGTTCAGACTCCAAGAAGCCTTTGTCAAAAACTGAAATTCCAAGTTAATCTGATTAATTTATTCATTTTACATTACAGGATAGTTGGGTTTGCCTTGTTGATTATATTAAGAATGGAGGGTTTGTCTACACAATAAACTGAAGTGCAAGTCCAGTCTTTCTTCTCTGACCCAACTGAAAATTCACTGGATTAACACTTTCATTTATTTTTTCTAAGAAGAATTTCTGAGAAAATTATATCAGGACTTTACATGCAAAAATGTGCAGGGTCACAATGACAAACATAAGTGAAATAGTGCACATATAAGGCTAGATCACATGCCTCCAGCTGGAATTTCGACTATTTTTTATTACTTTGTTATTTCTTGGCACTACGTTTGTTGCCTTCCTCTGTATACGGAAAAATAGTTGTATATAGGCCACGAACATCTGCTCAGTTTTTTTAAAGGATTATATTGTTGCATGAAGGTCTGCCTTTGCTGTTTCTGCTTTCCAGCACATACACACAAGATTCTGTGATTCTTTTCTCAAAAAACATCAAAAGCCAAGTTATGTGGCAAGTTGACCACTTTTAATTCTAACCACAGAAAAATCGTAACTTACAGTTCACCCAGATAGTAAACAAAACTTCAACACCACGAGTTGTTCCTAAGCAGGGTTTCCTGGGAGCATTTACCAGCAGTCAATGGATTTGGTAGGTGTTTCTATTTTTCTGAAAACTTCTAAAGCATTAGCAAGTTTAAAAATACTTATTTTTAACCAACTTACATTTAATTATCGTTAAACACGACCGATCTTGTATGTTTTGCATGAACAAATCAAGCTGATAGAATATTATCACACTGAAACAAATTGCAAGGATGAAAAGACCTCACCAAGAAATGAAGACTGAGTGTGTTAAAACATGAGTCATGAAATGACCACTTGGTTTCTATGGCAATAATACATATTTGTAAACATCACAGGGAAAAAATGCCTACACTAACAAACACAGCATGCAATTATTCTTCAATCACAAAGTATTTTCCAAAAAAACTACATGTTAATGTAGATAGTTCAACATGACCCTCAATTTTATGTATTCCATAATTTTGAGCCAAGTTTTGCTCAGGCTGAACAGAAGGAAACCTCTCAAGGCATCTTCTTGTAGAAATTTCTGTGTAGAATATCCTTTCCACACTTCTACGGTCACGAAAGTCAACCCCAAATTTTCTAATTCAATGAGTTAGTCCCCACAGAATTACAACTTTGTCTAATAGATATTAGATTCCCATTTGCTGCTTGTTTAGAGTTCTATTTTTTAATTATTTACTATGCTTAAACCCCCAAATATATATGCATACACGCATACACCAATGCAGGTTTTCTCACTAAGAAAGCAGAGGTACAGAGATAAGAGAGCAATATGGGGATCTGGAACTTTTGGGGAAAAAAAAAAGAATCAATACAGCATAACCAAGGGATCAGGTCCAGCCAGCATGGATTTATGAAAAGTAGGTCTTGCTCAACCAACCTGATCTTCTCTTAGGACAAGGTGACCAACTTATAGGATGAGGAAAAGGCTGGGATGTTGTCTACCTGGAACTTAGTAAAGCTTTGGTCACTGTTTCCCGTGGCATTCTCCTGGAGAAATTGGCTGCTCATGGCTTAGATGGGTGCATTGTCCGCTGGGTAAAAAACTGCCTGGATGGCCAAGCCCTAAGGTTGGTGGTGAATGGAGTTAAATGCAGTTGGCATCTGGTCATCAGTGGTGTTCCCCAAGGCTCAGTACTGGGCCCAGTCCTGGTCAATATCTTTGCCAATGATCTGCATGAGGGTATCGCAGTGAGTTCACAGCCAGCACCAAGCTGAGCTGGACTATCAATCTGCTGAAGCAGTGCTATGCAAACAGTTGGATTCAATGATCTTAAGGGTCTTTTCCAACCTAAACAATAATTCTGTAATTCTAAGTATTATCAGATCCTCACTAAAATTGTGACAATTGTAAAAACAAGGGTGTTTTTCCACTTTCATATAGAATCATTCAATATCACTCTGCTTAGAAGCTGGACTATTTACATAGATGAAAGACCCATAAAATCTAAAGAAGCATTTGGCACAAATACTCAATAATTCTCTTACTTTCTCATAGCTACAGAGGACTTTCACTTATCATTTTGTTCCCAACACTTGCCCCACTATAAGGGCTATGCAATGTAACAAGATCTTATCTCCCTAAAGATAGTATCAGTGAGAAGATAATGGACACAGTCAATAGCCCCCATTCCAGCAGCTGAGCTGTTTGTGTCTCCACAGTCAGTCCACTCTCCTGTCTCTCTGCATGGTTTCCAGACAAAATGAAAGACCTTGACAATTCAAAAAAGGCAGAGAGGATTATTAATCTAAACAGAACAATGACCATTTATTTTTTCCCTTGTTCACACTGTCAAACAAATTAGATATTTTTAAATGCATACCAGGACTCACACTGATCTCAGCTGAAGGAGGGTTGACACCACAAGAAGTGGACAGGAAAATATAATTCAGACAAAAGTACATTGGAAAAACTGATGTGACGCAAAGGCAAGTACAGGATTGAAGCTAAATATGGGAGATGGAAGCAATAAACCACCACTGCCACGCCCACATGCAATTTGCACAGACAATTCTTCTTGAACAAGGTGATTCCCACAATTTCAAATCTGATTCAAGGGTACTGATTTTCCACTAAAGGTGTGTTTCTAATTTATATTTTAAAATTTTTACACTCCCAAGGGGAGAGGAAAGGATCACAGAAGCACGTCCTGCTTCTGCTAGTAGTTCCTTCTATCCCAAGTCCTAGGGAAAGAGGAAGGATTGCAGAGTTGTGTGGAAAACCCTGTACCAAAGGTTCAGAGCTTTCAGGTATTTAGCATTTAAACAGCACAAAATTTCAGTCACCTCCTGGGCACTTTTGGATCCTGTTCATTCCTGAACTAGACCAGGTCTCTACAAAGAAATTAAAACCAGGATCTTTCAGTCCCTCTAGGATTTTGCAGCAATAACCTTATTGATAAATAACTTTCAAATAAACACATTTAAACAGCCAGTCTCAAAATGACCAATTTTGCTGTAATAGGTTTGGAAGTGTCTGGTTTTTACATTTTTACATGCATTTTAAGCACGTGCACCATGTAGCACTACCAGCCAAGTGCTCTTGAGCAGAGCAGATCAATCTGCAATGGTTTCAAGAGGAAAAAAAAAATAATAAAGGAACTGGCATTACTTAAAAGCACAGCAATGGTAAATGCCAAAACGTTAAGCAGTGTGTTTGGTTTGAAGAAGTATTACAGTTCTTTCATTAAGGTTTTTTAACCATATTACTTGCTTTATTATATTCAACTTATCTATCAATATCAATCTCCCTTATGATGAATTCTGTATCATACTACCACAAAAGCTATTTCTTTCTGCCACTATGTCTAAAGTTGACAAGCAGTATTCAAGCCTTCTTATTTTTTCTAGGATTGTCATGAAAAATGACTGGTAGAACACTGGTTTACATCCTTTCTGAAAGTCAGATAGTTTTTTCTAATCTATGCTTCCTGAAGTGCCCTTCCTGCTTTCCCAGATACCTCTAATATGTGTTTATCTGGTAGTACCTATACTTAATTAGTACATAAATGAATGAGAAATTAAGCAGCTCTACAAAGTCACCTGCAGTAAAATACAGTGTTGACTGATGTTGGAACTCTGCACAAATAACAAACCCAAGACAAAATCTGTCCACTCTTCAACATCTGTAGGCTTCAATCAGGAACTAAATGAAAGGTGAAATCTCTTAATAATGCAATTAAACCAGACCAATGTGCACAATGCACCCTACTTCTATCTTCACTGCACCAACCCTCACATCACATTTAAATAGGCTTGGGTTTGGTTTTCTTTTAATATAATGAACATTGGAAAAGGGTCTGTATAGTAGACAAAAGCTATTAATTCTCAAACAGGAAGATGAGTAAGTGATGTAAGTGTAAACAGATGTCACTAATTTATAACAACATATTTTGCTCTCTGACTTACCATGTACCTCACAGTTGCCTCAGCCATCAGCACATGGGAAATACATCCCTGAACATGTTGCTACATTACTGGTTTATCCCGTCATTTCGGTAATTCCAACAATCTAGTAAATTACATGGAATAACCGCAAAATAAATTTTGCAATTTTTTTTAAACAGGCAAAAAGCTATAATTTTTATTAAATGTATACCAAAAATCAAGTCAGTATTTTCACAAGTGTTTTGTTCGGTATTACATGTAACTGAAAAATGCAAAATATATGCCTCCCTTTATGGCAAGTATATGAATTACACTCACAAGTTTATATAAAGTGCCCCCTCTATGGGACTTCTCACACAGCTGTGCACGGGCAGGACAGTCTCATTTTGCTTTGTAGAACAAAAGTTTCAGAAATATCGCACTGGTTTATTCATCAGGCTTTGACTCCTCCTCACTTATGCAATCCAGCGTATTACCAGAGAAGTTCAGTTACAAGGAAAATTAAACTCTTGAAAACACAAGACAAAATAAGTGCAAACAGCATTGTAGGGTACATCCTACAATGTGCTGGAGTGCCCTACAAAGTCCCTTTGTAGGGCATCATTTGGAAAAGAAGCCAGTGTTACATATAAGACGCCTAGGAGGTACGCTCAGCAGTACAATAGCTCCAGACTGTCCCACAACCAGCCTGCTCACATTTCAGGAAATCAACACAGATCACGGCATCCATCCCGACTGGTGAAAGAGTACAGTCACTACGCCTTCTCCTGACCATCGGTGTCTCTCTCGCAGGCATTGAAATGATACTAAACACGAACAGCTACCAAGCAGCCGCACACAGTGCAGGCTGGGCGGGTGAGGCTCCTGCCCGCACGGAGCGTGCCCCGAACCGCCAGCCCGCGGGCGGAGGGGAGGCTCTGTGCCATCCTCGGCGTCAGGCAGCCCCTCCGCAAGAGCCTGGGGGAAAACCAGCCGGAGAAGGAAAGAAAGGAAAATGAAAAGAAAAGGAGGAGGGGGGAGGGGTGAAAAAAGGGAAAATCCACGTTTCTGCATTTCTCTGAAACAAAGAATGCGAGAAAGCAGATGCAATCCAGCGCAAACGACTCCACCCTGCGAGGCTTCGGTGTTTACTCTCCCAGTTCGCTTGCCCAGCTGTCCTCCAGCCGCGTCCCAAGCCCTTTCTTTTGCTGGGAACTTCCCAGCGGCCGCAGCCCCGCAGGAACGGGTCAGCCCGAGCGCCCCGAGGCAGCACTTGGCCTTTGACCACCCCTCCCGCTCTGTGCCCGCAGCGAGCGCCGCAAACCTCGGTCTTCCGCTAAAAAATCCAAAGCGCAAACCCCTCTCTGCCCCTTTCTCAAGATTTGAAAGCAAAAGTCTTACTCTCGTATCCTAAAGGTTTTCCACTTCACTTATTAGCCAAATCACACAATAAACACACTGCATGCAAAGAGGGGGGATTATGATATTTGTTTCAGCGGCAGAGAGAAACTCACCACCTTCATACTCTTCCACTTCTTGCGCTTTTATGGTTACAAATCGGCCTAATAAAGCAGCGAGGATGAAAAAAGTTCTCGTTTGCACCAAGACTGCCATCATGCCTAGATATTAGACATGTATCCTCCCTGGGCAGCAAAAAGTGCAGAATCGTAAGGTTATTTTAGCACCATGAAGCCAGCTGAGGAGTCGTTCTGCCTTTCCGCATCAGATCCAGGACAAAGTCTGCGAGCCCTCTTTTCAGCACCAGCTCCAGCGCAGTCTGCAAACACTCCTTTCAGGGGATGCAGCTTTAAATAGGAAGAATGCTGCCTCCACTTTCTTCCTGCCCCTTTTCAGCTCGTTCAGGCTCCTAACCATCCACTCCCTGCCAAGCAACAGTCTGATTGATGGTAAATAACCGAATCAGAGCTGGCTTCACTCTTCCTTGAACTTTTCTCTTTACGAGCACACTTGCAGGATACTTTCCTGCTGCTATGCAGTGCATGTGATTTTTCAGGACCATTTATTAAGCAAGCAAAAGCGGAGTTTTAAGAAGCTGTCAGGAAGAGAAAGCTCTGCTTTTACCACACCCAGCGCAGGCTTCCTGGAAATGGAGGGTATAGCCCAATTTGGAGCCGATTCCCTTATTAGGAACTTGTTTGCTTCTAGCGCACCAGAGGATTTCCTCCTCTCCCCTGATAACTGCCCTCTGCCTCGCTGTGTTATCAAACGGGACTCCAGTCCCTTGAGAGAGGCTCACAGAGTTAAAATAAGGCGGCTTGCTTCAGGAACTTGGAAATAAGCCCCTTTCACCCAAAGGGAAATAATCATTCTCAAAAGAATTCTTTTGCTGAATAATCTTTCCCCAAATGCCTAAGTGCTCTGTATTTACTGTCCTACCAGTTGGGAAGACTGTTGGAAGTCACCGGAAGATGCTCTACACTTTTAATACCAGAATGCCGGTTCAAACGATCCAAATACCTGCTTTTCTTCAGGATTCCCTGTTCCCTGACAAACCTACCTAAGCCCCGGCCTAGTATTTAGCCCTTAACAATGTGCCTTAATTAGCATTCTAGCGGGAGCACTAAGCAAATCTCTCTTTTGTGGATCACTTGCAACTGGGAGTAGAATGTTAAATTTCTTTCTTCCCACAGTGTTTATGGTTTGCTGAAAGGAAGCTCAGTCACTAATCCCCTCATTAGCTAAGAATAGGGTCATCTATACCTGCTGCAGGGAAATGTAGATTCATCTTCTGGAAGGTTTTTTGTGTTCAGCCATTTGAGCTCGAGAACAATTCCATTTGAAGTAAACATCTTCACCCGGATTCATACAGATTGGAAATTCCCTGGCTAATCACAGGATTATTTAGCACCTCTCAGTGATATAGAATCCTAAAGCCTGTGAAGTTTTCTTTTCTCTCTTTATTCTATATTCTCTGACCATAATGCCCAGAAGAAGAAAGGTAACCCAGAAAATGGCACGGCACTGATATGCTCCATCAAACCTACTCTAATAGCAAAACCAGAGATTAATGTAAAAATACACTGAAAGAGAACAACATCAAAGTTCCCTACTCTTTTGTACCAAGCTGTCTTGACACCTTTTTTCTGAGATATTCAAAGATACCTTCTGCCATTTCACTCCTAGGAGAGATTCCTACAGTGATATCAAAAAGTTGCCCGTCATATCTAACTCTGCTTTGGTCTCACCAACAAATTAGGACACATAACTAAAAAAGATGAACAATAGAATAAAAAAGGACACAATTTGAATCCATCCCCTTATGCCCCCTTATAAATACTTTCTTTTATCATGGTTGTACACTTAGAGATGGTTTCAGCATCTTTTATTACCAGCATCATGTGGAATCATTAAGTCTAAAATTTTTAATTTAAACAAATTCACTTCCAAGTCTAAGCTATTTGATAACATTCCATTGGATGAGCGTGACAGAAAATCTTCAGGTAGCACCACTGTGAATAGAGTCAGACCAAGCAATTAAGATCAGGCATATAAATAATTCCAAGTATACTCAGTGTCATTTGTCCCCTCTTCCTCTCAATAGGGGGGAAGCCAACATTGCATAGAATAATATTGTGTATTTATGCAGCAACCTCTCTTCAATGTTTTTTCGCTTTTTTCCATAGATTTTAGGATTCTGTAAGAACAGAGGAATGTGGAATTTCACAAATTAGCCCAAGGTCATGGATTCACTAGTAAAGCCTTTTTTGGAGCTCATTTTTCTTCTGTGCCAAGGAAAACTTACACAAGAAGAAAATTCCTTGGGAGGAGAATCCTGGGCCCCAATTCCTGGAGCAGATTCTTCTCCAATCCACCTTCATTGTTATACATCCAGCTTACAGTACTTAACCACACCAAATTTAGTAGACAGAGACACTGCAGAAGTGGTAGTACTGAATCCTCTTTGTCCAGTCCATCTCAGTAGAGCAATAAATGTGGAAAAGCAAGAAACAAACCCAGGCTCTTTCCACCAGCAGGAGACACTTTGAATTCAGGATTGCCTCAGCTACCGATTTGTGGCTGATTACTCACAGGAGATGAAAAAGTGATATGACATGATTAAAAAATCACTTTCTAATAGATTCACAAAATAGTTAAGGTCATAAAGGACCTTTATAGGTAGTCCAAGCCCTCTGCAACAAGGAGGGACATCTTCAAATAGATCAGGCTTCTCAGAACTCTGTCCTGCCTGACCTTGAAGGTTTCCAGGTGTGGGGCATCCACCACCTCTCCGTGACTCCTTTTCCAGTGTTTCATCACAAAATTCTTCTTTATACTTATTCTGAATCTATACTCTTTTAGTTTAAAGCCACTAACCCTTGTCCAATCACAACAGGCCCTGCCAAAATGTGTGTCTCCATCTTTCTGATAGACCCCCTTTGGGTACTGGCAGGACACTATAACGTCTCCCCAGAACCTTCTCCAGGTTGAACAACCCCAACTCCACCAGCCTGTCTTCACAGGAAAAGTGTTTCATGCTTCATTCACAGCAACATTCACATTTTAAGAATATTTATACAACATGAAGGGAAATGACAACATAATAGCAAAATCGTCACACAAAAACACTGTGTGCTCAGTGATAAGGTCTAAAAAGTCTTGGTGAAATGAGAGCTGTCTTCAAAGCTAGGATACTCCTAGAAATGTCAAGGTACAATGCTCTGGAAAAAATGTATAACTAAATACTCCCTACTATCCTGTTTGCTGATATTATCTAGTTTTAGCCAGTAAGCCAGTACTGTAAGTTATCTGACCTAGAAGTCACATGTAAAATTCAAAAGTACTCAAAAGTCAAAGCATATTTTTTGTGATAGATGAGGCTAGGGAATACTCTTAGGTAAAAGTGAGGATGCAGAAATATATTCAAATATAATTCACACACTTAAACCTTTCAAAATCTCAAAGTCAGGCCAGAAAAACCCAATTAGCAGCTTCGGATGCATCTGAGCATGCATATATATGAGCAATTAAAATTCAATCTCCATGAGGATCTCTCCAATGGAGTTTAAGGGCCTCTCACACCTTTCACACTGTTACATAGTGTAGCAGTGCTCCTGTTCTAAACGAATCTGTACCAAGCTGATAGAAAGTATCTTCATACAAATGAGCAACCTATCTGCTACATGTGAGAACCTGAGCCAGTGTTTTAGATCAATATGAAATCAGTGGATTCATGGAAACTGGAAATAAACTCCAGCTGAATTCAAAGGACATCTGTTCAAAGACAAGCAAGATTTTCAAAAGCACTGCGGTCTCACCAAAGGGAGCTCACGCCAATGTGAGAGTTGCCATCAAGTTTTATGTAGGCAGTTAAATCCACGGTAAGTGCTGTTTGAAATTTCCACCTTGTATAACTTCTTCGATCACACACTTAGCTTAAAAAAAAAAAAAAAAAAACCAGAAATTTCCACACCATATACTTAACTTGCAAAAATATAGTCCAGATAAAATGCTTGCCCTTTCTTGGAATTAACCATTAAAATGAACATGACTGAAATACTATATGAGATGAAAATAGTTCGACCTTTGAAGTCTGTTCACTTTGCACTTTTAAGACCATTACAGCATAAGGAATCAGTTTTCCCATTTTATACAGGTCTTTCACATAGTGAAAGGAGAGAAAATTCTGCTATTTAAAATGAGAAAATGTAATAGGAAACTACAGAAATGGGCAAGAATGAAAACAGAGGAATATTATACTACTTTTCAATCATATTTTAAATGGACTAGATTCTAAACTGCACAAAATCATGATCTTCCTGCAGAGAAATCCACCAAAAAAACTAGTATCAGCTAGAGATTTAAACAATGCTACATCAGTAAGACTGCTGCCCAGTTGTAGGAGAATATTCCCATCAGCCTTTGGGTAGGAAGGTTTAAAAAATGAATTTAAGTCCTAATAGAGGAAAGAAATCTTTCTTGGTTGCATTTAACCTTTGTTATGTTGTTTCAGTTTATTTTCAATTTTGGGACATATGATGATACTTCGCTCTAAAACTGCTAGTGAGAAGTCTTGAATTATGTCAGTCACCATAATAGGCTTTTGCTATGAGGAACTCCAAACCCAGTAAGTTCAATCAGTTATTGGCACTGGCAGCCTTTCCTTTAGAATGCCTCAATTAAATTAAACTCAACATTAGTCTAAGCAAAAAATGTCAAGGAATTAATTAGGGAAATAATTAGGGAAAGTCTTGCATGAAGTCCTCTGAAAATTATACTTATTCTTTACCTAGAACAGGAAAAACAGCATCATTATTTTATTCTTTATTACAAATTCATTGTCAAGCTGGCTTTTGTCTGCCTAAGAACTTAAACTGATTAAGTGGGAGCATAAAAGGATCACAGCAAGCTACCCACTTAAGTGGCAAGGGCAAATGCTAATCTGTAATTCAAATGGGTCCCAGCTGATGGCCTTCACAGCTTTTTTTTCCTAATATTTAATTAATTTACCTTAGGACCCTAAGATAGCTTAATTTGTTCTTTTTCACTGACTGAAAGTCCCTGCAAAAGGAGCTAAAGACCTATCCAACAAGCATATTCATAACTCTAATACCTTTTCTGACCTAGGGAATCACTTAACAGGACTGTAAAGAAAGAATTTGGCTGAAAGTTTATTTTTAACCCTGTGCTCTTGTGGGCATAGGCTTGCTATAAGATGTTGAGGCTCAGGATTACTTAATCACCACCACTGAACTTTATCCACAGTTTTAAAATAGTATTATTTCATTGTCATTCTTTATTTTAAAATTAAAGTCCAAGACTATGTAGAACTATTTTGTCTTAACACAGATTTCAGACCACTGAACTGTGCTTTAATATGCTCAGTGCAGCCTCAAGCACAAAATGAGCCCTTCGGTAACTTGTTGTCATGTCCTAGTATAACATAACATGTCTTCAAGAAACAAAACACTGTATCTGTCTTTGAGAGTTTAAATCGTGTAAACTAAGGACATGATTCAAATCTTCTGTATTTATTTCATCCATGGTTGTTGAAGTTTTGTATCTGTTGCTGTTTATTTAAACGGATGTGAATTTTAATTTAAAACTTAAATTGCTGCAGGTTTCACATACTCAGAAATATTACAGAGTTTATTCTCACAAATGTAAGAAGCATCAATGACCCCACTGAAAGAATAGGAAGATGATATGGAACTCAATTAAACTTATAGCCCATGGCTCTTATCTAAAGTCCCATGCAGATGGAACCCTATAGTCACCACTATCTATGTGCAAGATATGGGCCTGAGTGTTTGTCCTCAACTATCAGAAGCAAAATAGTTATATTAGCACAGCATGCTGCCTGGGCCAGTGTTCAGCTCTCCTGTCTTTATCATTGTTCCAGTTTGGGTAAGAAAAGAGCTCATGGTTTCCATTTCGGTCTCATGGACTAACGTCCCGTTGGCCACTATCAGGCTGTGACCAAAGTATAGTGAATACCCCAGCCAATTGTTTTCCCTATCATTACACTGTTATTTTTAAAGCATTGATCTTCAGCCTTAGAATTGAATTTGTAGAGCATCCAAAGCTGATGGAGTCATCTACTTGAAATCTGGGGAATAAGACATTTAAGTTTGTAGCAACATTCTTACCAATCATAACATGAGCAAGAAGTTCAGAATGCAGTCCTACAAACCACATTGCTCCCAAGTTACATCTGATTTCCCAGCAAAATAAAAATGCTGAAAAGTCTGTACACACTACATGCCAATTAACAGAGCTGGCCTACAGATGTGACTGAAGAGTGGCTAAAGCAGCTGCGGGAGAGACTTTAGAATCACCAAGCCAGTCGCAGAACACATACGTTAAAATTAATCTTAGAGAAAAATATATACATAATGCTCCAAGGAAAGTTAGTCACTGATCAAGCTCTACAGACTAGGTTTCCAAGTAAGATAAACCCCAAGGTAACCAAATGTGCTGGAATGTGCTCAAAATGAGACTTTGTCAGCAGTTGCTCTGGGCCTGAGCCTGCTGCCTGCAGGGAGCTATGGGAGAACCACGCTGGGTGGCCTGCAGAATAGAGTGTCTTGAGCAGACAGGGCACTGTGCAAGCCAAAAGTGGAGACAGGTCCAGGGAGTGTCTTCCTTCATAGGGAAAGGGCCACTAAAATAAGGAATATATTTTCCCCTCTAAAACCCCACATTTATTATTATATCCATATGAAACAAAGTGCCTGTGACTTTACACACACTATAAAGTAGGACTGAAGGGATCCATTTACACAGGATATTGTTTCCCATGTAAAAAAAAACCTTAGCAGATGTTTAGTGAATGTTCAGTATCCATAGACACACTTGGACAACATTCACAGGCACGTGGTGGGATTCTTGGGGTGTGCTGTGCTTGGCAATGAGTTGGACTCGATGATTATGATGGGCTCCTTCCAACTCAGCATATTCTATAATATAATGCCCTATATTAAATTTACATTTTCCAGAAAGACCCCATTTTCAAACACATTGATTTTTGTCCTGGATAGTTGAAGTGCCTTTGATTCCACTTACCATTTAAAATTGGGAAAGGCCTCAGCTCCATCGACGAAAGGAACTTAGCTTGCTCAGCATCTTACTGGAATTGCTCACGCAACCTTCTTAAAATACATTATTCAATATCTTTAATTAGTAAGAAGAAATATATTTACTAATTTTGAGGCAGACATTTTTGACACCAACTCAAAGCAGTAGACACAGGGGGGAAAGATTGCACCTGTTGAAGTTAGCAGCATTATTTCAGCTGCTGAATTAATTTATTCTCCTGCCATGGAAGCTTCCACCCCTTTTTTACCCACCTTTTCATCACTCTATTAATTCATAAACTTTAATCTGCTTTAAAGGATTGGAATAGTTGAGATGACCCTTTTAGATTCTTTTGAACACTATTTTTTCTTCTAGCAAGAAAGTATAATTTATATAAGGGCTATATTCTCTCTTAAAAGTGAGTCCTCATCTATAAAATAGGATCTACCTCTGTTAGGTGGTAAGATCTGATAAATGGAAAACTGGGGCATTCATAAAACCCAATTTAAAAACAATTTTAAAATCACAAAAAAGAAAACTTTTCATATTTTTAGTATTTCCCATGTTGACATGGACATTCTCTATTTCTTTCCTTTAAGCAGTCAGGGAAAACTGTGCCAACACAGACAAAATTATAGATAATTAATAAAAGAAAGGGGAATAGCAAAAACAGCGGAAGGAGCTAATAGAGAAAAAGAAGAAAAAAAGGAATCAGAATTTGTGTAATTGAGGGATATAAGACTTGAATTTATGCATCACATTCATATAAAGCTGAAACAAAGAAAAATTTCTATAACAGAGTTATAATTCTAGCACTGGGGGTGTTGGTGTCACTACTAGAACTATAAGCCCAGGACATTAAATAAATGTCAGTACAGCTGTGTCTGGGTTCAAATAGAGAATGCAAAAGAGGTTTATTCTGCCTGCTTTACTTTTCCATTTCCTTTCCACGCTGTCTTCTTTCCAATATTTTATAGTTTTTATGAACCTTATTGCACTAAGATTCCATGAATGCGTATGTGGAGCACATTTTGGACTGCCTTGAAACATTAAGTGCTAATTGAAAACATAGTTTACTCAGAAACAATTCATCAAGTTTACATTTAATTTTTGCTGTGAAAAAATGTTCAAACTGAGCCCTTTTAGAAAACCTTTTGAAAATTTTATTTCAATGCAGAACTCTTTATGAGGTAGGCTTATTTTCAAAGTTATGACCCATCACCAAGTGGATTTGCATCTGATTAATGGGCTGAAACAGCTTGTGGAAGAGAATATCTACTCTCCATACTCTCTGATATGCTCTATTTTGCCTCAACAGATTGCTTTCATGATGTAGTTCAGGAAATCAGCCCCTTACTCTTTTTAAAGATCGATAGATTAGATGAGCCTCAGTCATTTTAGAAAATAGTTATTAAAGCTTAAAGATGGTTGTACATTTCCACAATAGGATAACTTATTTGCTTCTCAAAAATCCCCCTACTCTAAGATCATCATGGCAGGCAAAAACTTCTATGCAAAAAACTTGTATATCTCTTGTTATGTCATTTCTGGTAGCAGCTCAAATACCTAAACCCGGTGGCACTGCAGCACATGAACACAACCTCACCTTGTGACCCTTGGATGCAGCGATGGGGTGGTTTGAAATGTACTCAGAGATAAGTAACAGCCACAGCAGGTAACTGGACTGCTCTTTTCCCCCACAGTCAATGGCTATTTGCTATCTGGGAAAGATTGAGAGTTCTTGTTAGAAAGCAAGGGATTACATAAATGATTTATATTCAGGTACTTCAAAAGTACCAGACCATGTCACAATACTCTCTCTCAAATCTGCTGGGACATTAACTTACACCCACATTACCTCAGCAGGCAAATCAAGTCTGATCACCGCTACACAGAGCAAAGCCCACACAAACTGAGCCATGTGTGAAAAAGCCCTCATAAATGTGGGCAAACCCCAGAGATCTCTCTCACCATGCTTATTTCCATCAGCTAAGGTGCTTTCCATGTGGGTCCCCAGTCTTGTGGAAAATTAGCCATGCAGAAAAGTACCCATGCAGTGCAGCCCCCACGCACTGAGCCTCCCGCTACTCAGAGACACAGCCCTGGCACTACAGGACACTCTGCACATGGGCAGTAGGAAGACAGATTTTTAATATTCTCTGTCCACTTCATTCCATGTCCACTATTTTATATTTCTAATTGTTGCATATATTCAAACTGTATTGGACTAAGCTTTTTTTACTTAATCCAAGTACAAACACATCCACAAAACCGAGTACAGGTATGAGTAAACTGTGACTTGTATTTCTTGTAATCAGGCTGGTTGATTATTGATATCTCATGTTGTGTTATCATTTTGATCATGATATTTCTACCAATCATTCAGGGTACTTTCAGAACGATTGTTTGGCTTTGTTTATTTAATGTGACCAATATATTGTCTCTTAAATATGCTCCCAATCACATCTTTATGAAGAAAAGAGGCCTGAATAGCAAGTGCTTGTTGTTTCACAGATTTTAGGACACTCGGAATTAAATGTTTGATTGTAATTGTCTATTTTTATCCTTATACTTAAACATCTCATACACTGGGTAGAAAACGTAGATGAAAATGTTCATTCAATTTCTTCTGCATACTTCCAACATTCAACAATGCACTAATTCTCCTATGAAGAGCAAAGTTTAAATTGCATGAAGGATAATTTCAAGCAGGATAAAATATGTGCTTTTGCTTAGTGTTAAAAAACCTTATCCCTTGCAGCAAAAATGCAAGTTTTAACTATCTGCTATTATTAATTCATATAATATTTTTATTATTACTTATAAAGGTTGCAATAGAAAATGTCAATTTATATACAATTTTAATGAAGCTGGAAGAATTTTCAGATTTTTTTATCTGCGTCTTGGAACTCTTTTTAGAATTACACCTAAGAATAAGAGACTGGTGTGAAATTCTAGCCCTACTCATCTGAGAATAAAGGAAAAGTTTTAATATAAAATCTTGACCTAATTTATTTGCATTCAAGATGCCAGTGACAATGTCCTCTGAAGAGAAAGCAAATAGATGTCAGAGGTGAAGTCCTGTCAGGAGCTTGACATTGATCTCAGCCTTACCTGCAAGACTCCCTTAGGGATTGCCAGAAGTGTCACAAGCCCCACTGAAGCCACAGGGTTCCATGCAGATGCTAACTCAAGGATATAGCAAATTCTTAAAAAGCCATCAGCATTTAGTCAAATATCCCTAGGGCTTAGATATTCTCCAGGATCCACTCTATTTAATATATGTTCTCTTTTTCCTTTTTTTAGGCTTTGAAATCTTAGACTGAGGCTTGTGAGGTTTGTAATATGTAGAAAATAGAAGGAGAAGAGAGGGGGAAAAAACTACCCCTAACCTCTCCTCAGAGCCACAGGTCTTTAAAAATACTATTTATACCCATGAAGGAGAATTTTTAGGCCACTGAAAAATCACTCAAATTGTAGAATAAAGCCATTTTCAATGGTGGGGGGACCAACAGACCACAAAGGGCTCATTGCACTACAACTTCAGGATCAGTACTACAAGAAACTCAGCCCACTGGCCTGCCGAAGCATGTCCTGGAATAGGATTTTCACCATGGCAAAGGGAAGCAACTCACCTGTCACCAGCAAAATAACAAAATACAGATTCTGGTAGAAAAAACAACAAGGTAGATGGGGCATCTTACCCTTTTTGTGGGTATCAGACCACAGTAGAATGTTGTTAGGACAATCTTGCAGTGGCTATTTGCTGCTAGACCTATAACAAGGAATTTTAAAAGCCCACTATCTTATATATAGGCTCCCACAGACCCTCAGAAGGCCAAGCTGAACCTAACACACATATAGACTAGAGGAAGTACTTAGTTAGAGTGGTACACAGACAAATATTTTCTTTGGAAGAGAACAAGTCTCTATAAACAGGAACATGGTCGAATCATGCACTTTTTGCAGGAACTAAAGTATTCAAACTCCAAAAAAAGTCACTACCCAAAGTTATATAGGAAAGAAAATAACAGCTAAATAATCATAAAATGATTCCTTTACTTTCATGAAGCAGGATCCTTTTCAACAGCATTCTCCTTCAGTGCTATTGTAGGGTTTTAAAACTCTACGTTTAAAACTGTATGTTGTACCCAAAGAACCATTAGTTTCTACAACAGTGGATGCTTCAGTAAATCCTTCAATTATTCCAAAGGCTGTTTGCAGTTGTTTATTTTCAAGCTTTATTTAGTGTCACATTTACACAGTCAGATTCAAGTCAGCTCTAAATGCCCTGAACACAGAGGTCAGCCAATGTCAGAAAATTCAAAGCCAAATGCTGTTTTTCTAATGATGGTGAGAAATTACTCAAAGAAACTGCAGAAACAATTATTCTAAGTGCTATTGAAACTTAACTCTCTGGTATTTACCAGCCTTCATGGAAATCATTCTCCACTATCAATAAGAAGGATATAACAAAAGTAGTTTTGTCTTTTGTTCACTCACATTTACGTAGGGGCTACTGGAAGGCTCTAATCCTATAGCTTGGCTTGTCTACAATGCTCCTCTCTAAACATATATGTGCCCAATACGTATCCTGACAAGCATGCTCTAAATGTTTTTTCCTGATTTTATTCAATATGTCCTCATATTATTGAGGACAGACATAACTGAAGTTTGATCTGCTTCTTTAGCAAATATGCATGATCTACTCCAGGCCTATGGAACTTAGTCCTTCTCCAGGTTACCTCTGTTGGTCCTGGAATTCTAGAAAATTCACCTATTTCCTCCACCTCTGAAAGAAAATTTATGTTTAAGGCACTTCCGTAGTTTGTGATTTAACTATCTAGGAAAATGTTCCTAGTGAATACATTTTCCATATCCTTTAAAAGTGACACAGTATCCCTTCAAAAGCAAAGGTACTTCTAAAGTAAAGAGCTAGCAAACAATTCATGTAAATATTACTTTTTCACGTTTGAACTGATGAATGCAGAATTTCTGAGAAATTTTGCAACTCCTAAGGGTGTAATGTCACATTCAGTTTTATAAATATGTGTATACTCAAACTTAATGAGTAATTACAGAACTTGTTTTGGAAAGTCAGGTGAAATCAGGAGAGTCCTTTCTCTCTGCAATCCTCTGTTCCCGTTGTGGAAATGGGGAAGGTTTTAGATGGCTGTGTGCCAGGCAGGAAAATTCAGTCGCTGGTACTCAAACAAAAAACTGAATACTTTGAAAGCCCAAGCTCATCAATGCACCTGTGTAAGCCTCATTAAACTTAACTGACATTTTATCAATTTGTTGAGGGCAAAACACTCTCCTACAGCTGCAGATCTTCTGAATGACTGCTCATTTTCATGGCTTTTTATGACTGCAGGCCAGATTACAATTCAAAATTGCAAAAGCCATAGTATGTTTCAACAGACTAATCAACTTTTTTGGCATTGAATTTGTGTTAGCTTAGTCTTAGCTCTGGGTACTGGATCTGGAGCTGCCGACAGCTGTGGCTCACAAGGGTCCAGCTCCTCCCACTGCCCCCACACTGCCAGGGGACAGCCAGGGACTCAGCCTGGCAGCTCAGCACATGCCAGTTCAAAGGAGGAGTCATCCATGTGACCCAGCCTCTTGTTTTCCGAGCTTTCCTACTCCTCAGAAAGAGACCCAGACATGAGGAGAGCTGCTGGTGTCTGCACCCAACGATGAAATTCCGGAAGGGCTCACGCAGCAGCTCCGGAGGTTGGACACAATTGATCCCTTGTTTGGCAGGGTCCTGTTTCCTCAGGACCCATTTCCACCTCTCACTAGGGTTCCAAATACATCCCTCTAAATTGCTGTGAAAGCTGCTAGGGCTTTAAAAGCAGGTCAGGGCTAGGGCAGAGCCAAACAGAGAACCAAAACTGTTTCAAACCAGCTCAAAAGCCAAAAACTGCTTCAAAGATGGCTCTGTGCAAGCTTCATGCAAGTGCCCAACTGAGGACATTCAAAGGTCTGCAAATTCCAAGAAACACAACTCTGGCCAGATTAAGAGAACTGAGAAACATGAAATATATCATCTGACTTTAAAATCCCATCTTCTTTCAGCAACAGACATGCCTGAGATTTCCCCTTTCCATCAGAGGGCCAAGCATTCTCCCATCAGGCCATCCCTCAGCAGCTGGTTCTCTCCTTTACACAGCCCTACTTCATCTGAGTCCCTAACCAAAAGTCTGACTCACTTCACGGTGCTGTCTCAAAAGCTATTTTTATTTCCCAGCTTTGTAATTCTCTCTCAGATGTTAATCTATTTGCTCCTCCCTCCTCCTCCCACACAAGAACTTAAAAGTGTTTTTTTCCCAGCCAGGCTCGTAAAATAATAAAGCAAGCAAAGAGATTGTGAGCTAGAACATTTTGGAAGCAAAGAATTTATAATGCATCAAAAATTAACTTCCTGTATATTTCTGCAGCAATGCAATGTTAAAAATTAGTTTTTTTGGTCTCAGAGCATAGTTCCCCAAAAACACAGAGGGAAATTGGAAATTCAGCATTATGCTAAGGAATACCTCACTTTCCCCTGAACAATGAGGTTACTACAGCTGTGCAGTCATCCACCAGGAATCCCTCTTACTGGAACATAAAAGCTGCTCTTTTATTCAAAAATTCTCTGCTGGATTTTTAAGTTCTAGTGAGACATGCAGGAGTGCAGGACTGATTTGGGAAGTGCTCAAATTTGCTTGATAATAGGAGGGCTGAATGAAAATAATTCTTATTGCAACTTTTTTTAAAGTACTGAGATTTAATTTAGTTTAACAGAAACATAATATCATGTTAGACTAGTTATAACTATTTTCAGGTTTTGGCTATAGAAAGTAAAATTACATCTGCAAACCAATCCCTGACAAGTAGGATGAGTCACATTTCGGTCTGTTTTCACTTAATTAGAAAATTTTTTTACATATGTAGGCTTTAGGAAAAACAACACAGACAACCATTGCAACTGGAAAATTATTAAAAGGCAAAATGAAGAGGTTCTGACTCAATGGCTAAGGTATTCCTGACTCCAAGAAAGCTCTGAAGAAGTAACCTTTGTCATTTGCAGAAATAATAAGTCTTGTGAAAGGATACCCAAAATACTTCTCAAAAGTAGCACATGGTCTACTACTTGCCTAGAAAAGGAAACTTTATTTTTAATTAACCTGGTAGACATACATTACATGAAAAGAAAAAGTGTGAAACAGAATGAAAACCTGAGAATAAGTAAATGGGAGAGAAAAAACTACAGCCTGCTTTCCATTTTTGCAATTGCTTTTTATTAACATCCAGCAAAGAGATGGTTCCACAGTAAAGCAACATGGTTTAAAATGCAAGGTGTTAATAATGGTTAAAAATGAAACTTAAAAGCTTATTCATCTTTGATGACATGCAAAATGTAAGAGAAAAATAATATTTTTTGAAAGCAACTGAAGTAATTACAAACCTGCTGCCTTGTACTTTTACTTTTGTAGAGGAAAATGATATCTCACTTAAAAATTCTTCAACTGCATCCAAGTGAACCTGTCACTCTGAGATGCATCATGTCACCTCGAAGACTATGACACAGAGGCTATTGCTGCACTGAGAAATTCCCATGAGCACGTCAAGCATTAAACCAAAGTGACTTGGCATAAAGATTACATTGCTTAAATACAAGGTTATGCACAACTGCCTAAGTTGAGAGAAAACACAGTGTTTTATGTGGACACTCCTCATGCTAGGTTGCCATCCTTTAAAAACAGATGTTATAAAGGGTGCTATTTCTCTTCAACTTCAGGTAATGGGAAAAACAATTCTGTATTTGGGGCATGGCACATTTTTACCTACTCAAAATTAGATTAGAAAATATTTGCATACTTGGGCCAATTCCATAACTTGCTTTATAACACTGTGCAATGGTATTTTTCCATGCAATGGTGTTTATTCCCTAATTGCTTTCATCCTTTATTCTCATGCTTCAGTACCTGTGCCTTGGGTCCAGGATAACAGTATTTCAACTTCATACACATACAAATCAGTAAGTAGATCAGACAGGAAAACGGGCATGGATTTTTATCTTTCTGTCCACAGCTGAAAATACCAATATCCACATATCAATAGCCACAATGAAGTTTTATTTGGATGAAGTCAGTGTCCATAACAATCCTCAGGTTTTTAAATTTTTAGTTACCATGTGGAGATAGCTCCTAGCATAACATAAGGTTGAAAAATCTGAAATTAAAAAATTAGCAAAGGGAAAGACAGCAATAACTGTACATAAAAAGTTGTAGATGGTATGTTGGAAACAATGGAAAACCCACATTATGGAATATCATGACAGATCAAGGTGCAGATCTAGATGTAATATAGGCAATGCCTTGACTGAAGCTTGCCAAGGTCAACAGATGAGATGAGAGTTTCATCAGTTTGCCCATGTGGAAAACTTGAAATACTGAATTTGCCTGATAAATGAAGTTGATGGTCCAGAAGTGAATACAGACCATCACACTAAAAAATTACCCAACAAGGCAAAGTTAAAAGAACAGGCCAGCAGTAGGAAAAAATCAGAGCTAAGACCATTCATTACATTAGATACGCTATCATTCTTGAATGGGCAAGCTCAAAATGTAAAATCAGTGTTTTGGGATAACTAGCACTATTGATTACATGTCTTGAAATAGGAAAAAAACCCCCTGTCCACGTACCATTCTTCGTAAAAAAAATAGTCCTGTCCTCAATACTGTTCAGTGCTTCTACTGCATTTACCTTCATAGAGGCAATTCACTTTTATTTGAGCTAGGCATGGAAGAGCACTTGGAGCCAGAAGATTCAGCACCCAAACCTCATTCCTTGGTAATCAGATGAAGGCCATAGGCACTAAGGAAGACATCTTAAGTAAAAGAATAAGTAGAAAGGTGCAAAATAACTACAAGGAAGTGAGACAACAAAATGATGAAATTTGTTCGTGTGACTAAAAGCATCCATATGTCCATGCAATATTCATACTCCCAGAGCTAGAAGGAATGACCAGATTGTTGATCTCAGAGTGCATCAGTGTGCAGGGGAACAGTGCTGTGATGTGCCACTTCTGGAGGCTGCAATTTGTAGGTGCCCTACACCAGAAGGCTGAAGCAAAAAGTAAATTCTTAATTCCTTCTTGGAGCCAATGTTTTAGCTCTTACCAAACACTGTGCCCATGTCCTGTCAGCTCTGCCATACAGAAATGAAATGGGCTTTGTGTCACAATGGGAGCAGGATAATAAGGGTACTTGAATTAAATTAAATTGCTTGAATAAATTTCTTGGGCCTCAATGCATTTCACCAAAGCACTGGGCATACCTGATAATGAAATACCTATCCAGCCTGACAGGAACATGCTACATCCCTGCTGGCAACTCTCATAGGACTGGGCAGCCACAGCTGTTTGACAGGGATGTCAGCAGGGGGAACAGAGACATTGAGACCTCTGCACTGCTATTGCTCCTTTCCTGCTCCAAGGCCTACATATCAGATCCAGCCAGAAAAAAAAAGGTTAAGAATCAGAGAGCAGCTACAGTGCCAGGAGTTTGTCGGCTGCTGGCAGAAAAGGAGGAGAGCAGTCAAGTTTCAGACACAGAATGTCACAGCTTTACCTGAAGTATCACTCTGTAGAACTACAGAGAGTAAAAGCTTCCTATAAAACTTAAAAAAGTAGTTTCCACATTAATGGTGATACTTCTCGTTTTCAGAAAAGACCAAAGAGCCAAAGATACAGTTTCTCTTAAATGCAAAAATTTAAATTAGCCATTATTAAAGCAAAGTAGAAACACATATATCATACTGGAATATTTGTCTGTTTGTTCAAATTTTATTTGAAATCTACAACCTCTATTTAAAAGGTTTTACTGCTTCTCTCTGAACACAAGTAACTTTTAACTTCCAGTAGTAAATTTACTGACCTTGCAGTAATGATTTATGCATCATTTCCTGCATTGCCAAGCATCTGTGGATGCTCTCGGGTGAACAGGGAACGCACAGGTTGAGAAAATGTATAAAACAAGCGACTGGCTTTTTACGTTGGAAGTCTTTCCATTCAGTTGCCTGCGATTTTAATGATTTTCAATCATTGCAAGTCTAATTGATAGTAAAAAAAACTTTTTCAGGCAGCCTGCAGTTTTACCTCATGGCATCCGAGTGTGAAAGAAGAAATGCAATTTAATGGTACTCTTGCCCTTTAAAGCCAGTGATGAACAATCCAGCCATGCTACCATTATATAAGAGGGTATAATGTGGACTGCTCTTCCATCAGCACACTCAACTTCTGTGCAGAATTTCCCTATGGACACTTCCTTTTTATGTTTGTCCCTTTGCTAGACGTGTCACCTGAGTGGCACAAACAGGAATTGGGCATTTTGAGGCAGAGATATCTAATCTGCCTATCATGTAAATACAAAATGTAGCAATTGTGCAACACTGTTTTCTACACTGATATTTCACTGAATTTGTGTCATGTTGTTTGCTACATGAAATAATTCTGTAAAAACAGATGTAATTTCTCTTTCTTGAAAATCTACTTAATGGATTTCTAATATATAGTACTTATATCTGCCTTTATATTATTTGTATTTTCACAGATATTTTTCAGTGGATCATCTTGCTCCCCAGTGATTATTAATTGTTGTTAAATTGACTGTCACTTCAATCCACCTTATTTTTTACCTGGAAGCCAAATGGCTTTTCTACAGTTCTTATCTTCAAATGAATTTGATTTGTACCCATCACTAACAGATTATGGCTTGGAATTATGGAAGAATTTATGCTTCCAAGGAAATCTTTGCCCAAGTTACACAGGTTGGACAAGTTTGATTCGCTGATGGAATTTTTTCCAACCTATGCTTATAGAAGAGATGCCTTTTCACATGTGCAGCCACGCATAATAAAAGGAAACAGCTGCATGCCATCTAACAGGAGCCTCTAAATGATCAAATGTTGGCATTTCAGAGCAGACAGTAGTAGGTGATCCTCTGACTGCATTGACACATTCGACAAGCAGCAGCGGATCTCAAACGATATCATTTAAGACCTAGCTTGGGGCCAATGCAAACCTGCCTATTGACATCCTCAGGGATCACAGCTGGATTTTCACTTCAGGGGAAGCACAAACTGCCTATTCCACTTACTGCTAGATGAGTTGCCAAAATTTTGACCATACAGTTAGTGGGATGTGAAATACTACAAGGCTAAGGAGGCTCAAACAATTAAATTAATCACGATTGACTCATCTTTCTTGCTCCTTGTGAAGTGTTTTAAAACTTCTTTGACTTTCAGCAGTGCAGACATTAGGATTTACTTCATTAAACTGGGGAACAGAGGAGGACTCTGGTACAACTTTATGACTGTTCTCACGGACCTAGGAATGGTCATACTAGCTTAATTAAATAGGAGTATCTCATATCACACTGGAACACTAAGAAGGGTGGAGTTCAAATGTTGAAAAACATTCTTTGTAATTCCAGCAACTTTTTCTCAGGAACTAACTATGAACATTTGATCCAAGTCATTAAATATTGTTGCGATAAAGAGGAATAAAAAAATGAAGATAAAAATCCAGATTTTTGTTAGTTCACTTACCGGCACAGTTATAGTGCAAGCATCTCTGTCCAATCACAGCACAAGGAAAACAGAGGCCTATTAAGTATCAGTACGCTAGGATTTTATTTTGGGTTGTCCTGTGAGCTCACTACCCTTTTGCAAGTCATTAACTTTATGTCTTAGTTTGCACAGTATTAAAAAAAAACTGATGGCACATTTTAAAAGTCATTGAGGAGTCAGTTTTTTAATATTTGAAAATCATTTATGTGGAGTAGAGTTCCACAATAAGAATGAGAATCAAGCATTGATCTCTGTCTGAAATAAAATGCTCTGGGGACTCCTTGTTCTCTGCTAACTCTGAATTTCTTAGCCACACCTTTCATGCTAGCATCCTGCAGACAAAAGAGTTTTCCAGTTAATTTTTACTCTTCTTCATGAATTCAGTTACTTCCAAGCCACAATCTGAATTGATCAATCTCACCCTGTTGTAATTCAGTGCTTTTTTAACCTGGAGATAGCTGTTTTGCCATAGTAGCTAACATTTCAAGCTCAGGCGGCCTGAAGATCATATAAAGACCATATCATTTCAGCACAGGCTGCAACAAATCTAAGAGAAAATGTTCTCCACTGCTGTAAATTTCTAGTAAGACAGAAATTGAAATTACTTCTACTCAAGAAAAGTAAAAATTTGAATTTCCAGATTCTCTACAAAACAAACCCCTTTCATTTTACAGAAAAGCAATTTTACAGAAAAACAAATTAAATCTCTGTACATGTTGCCGGAATGGCTGAAGTTACCTGAGCCTCTGATGGCCTACTAAGGCTGCCAAGAAGTCCAGAGACCTCAAACAGCAGCAGCATAAATTGTTGGTGGTTATATGATAGAATAGTTCAAAGACATCCTGATCCTTACAGACAGAGTGAGGAAATACATATAAAAAAACATATTTTAATTGCATCCAAATCAGGGGCACTAGCCATGGCTAATGTTGTTAACAAACATTTACAATGCAGCTGCAAGGGTTTGAAACTACCTGTAGGTATGTGCAGCTGCCACCAAACAAATGAAAACAGACTGCAAAGGAGCTAGGAAGGTCTGAGCATGAAAAACTCAGAGCTACTGCAAACCATTCTATGATGTTACCCAAGGCTATTAACTGTGTTTAAAGACATGCAAATAGCATCCACAAGAATGATGAATTTAACCACTGAGCTTTTTACATGAACAGGCTATTTGGAAGGGTATGAGGTTTTAGTGGGTTTTGCTGGCCTTAAGTATAAATACCCAATCTAACGCCAGTTGAATGACATTTTTCCCCTACTGCTTAAACATCTCCAAGATGATATCCAAGATACCACTGCCATACATTTGCTTTGCAAAAGGAAGGTTAGAGATTCAGAGACTGGCAAGCAAAAAAAAAAAAGAAAAAAAAAGGCAACTGTTCTGCAAAGCAAATATGAATGGGGAAGATGAAACTGGTTTCCCCCTTATTTAATTTTCAAATAATTTTACAAGTGTGCGTTTTAATCCATTAAAAAAATCAAAAAGGGATTTTGAGAATTCCACAATACACTCACACAGTGTGTATTTCAACCAGTCCTGAAGTGAGTTGAAGTAATATCAACATTCTCTATTTCAACCAGTCCTGAAGTAATATCAGAGACTATAATATGAGAGTTGGAAGCTGAGAGGGAAAAGGCAGCTAGAAACTACCTTGTGCCAAGTGCCAAATCTGAGACAAGTCATATAGAAATTCACATTAATGCACAAACATCTCAACATTCCTTTTTTTAACAAAACAGTAGTTCTGCATAGCAACTGGGGAATGGTAACCAGAACAGCCCCTTTATATGTCCGGGTTTTCCATTCAATCAAGCTACTTCCTCTGGTGTACAATTAAACATTGTTGAACAGCTGTAAATCGTGTAAAGATGCTGGTTTCTATGCATTTCAGTAAAACAGACCAAACTAGTTCATTTGAGTCATAAAGATTCTTTTTCCACCTCAGTAAACACTTTTTTCTAATTGTAACCCTACTTAAGCAAGACGCGACAAAATTAACTTCACTATTCAGATTTAAGTGCTCTATTTTTGAGGTACTGCAGTTTCTTGGGACGTCTGATTCCCCTGACTTCTTAAGATTGAGCTCAAAGACAAGTGCAAGTGGACATCTTCATTTCAGTGTACAAAAAAAGCCTTAGGAGTTTCACGTGGTTTTACAATTCCATGGATTAGCAGTTTTCAGTCCCCAAAATAGCTGCATCTGTCATCATTTATGTTCCTACCAAAGTAGTCTGGTATTCCAGAGTGGTTAGGCTTCTCCACAGCTATGTTCAAGTGAAGGAAATGAAGAAGATGAGGAAAGAACCACCTTATTTTGAATATGTGCCGCCTCAGACGTTCTGAAATATCCTTTTTTTCTTGAAAGAATAGTTCACTCATCTTACCTTTTTAATATGTTTTCAACAAACAGTGCAGATGGTGCCTTTTGAAATCTGCTGTTTTATAAATATAAATTTCTGAGACTTATAAATATGGTTTACACCTTAGTATAGGAAAAAAACAGGGCATTTAGTTTTAGACAATGGGCGATGGATTCAAACTGAAAGAGGGCAGGTTTAAATTAGAGATTAGGAAGAAATTATCACCACTCTGAACGTGGTGAGACCCTGGCACAGGTTGCCCAGAGAAGCTGTGGATGCCCCATCTGTGAAAGTGTTCAAGGCCATGTTGGATGGAGCTTGGAGCAACTTGGGGTAGTGGAAGGTGTCCCTGCCCATGGCAGAGGAATTGGAACAAGATGACATTTAAGGTCTCTTCCAACCCAAACCATTCTATGATTCTATGAAAATAGAAATTGGAAAAGGTTCTTTTTTGCATGCCACTTGACTTTTAAAGTACCTACAAAATTTTAAACTAGGTATGGTGGTCATATTTCATAGCCTAATTAATAAAATACCTTTGCTGAGCAAATATGGGCAAGAGCTCAACCTCATACATGTCTTTAAAAAGCAAGGTGGTATAAACTCTAAATTATGTGTTCAGAGTCTCAACACTGTTAAAAAATTCATTCAAGAATTTGAAACCTGAACTCAAAGGAAAAGTACTATGACCAGAAAGAAAAGTTTGAAACAAACTTGTGGGCACAGCCCCTTTCTCTGGAGGAGCTGGAGAGCCTTGTCCTGCTGCAAGAAGGAAGCAAAGCAGAGTCACCTCCTGCCTGTCAGCTGTCACAAACTGGACACACTCTGCTGTTTCTCTTTTTCTGCTTCTGGAGCAGGCTTTTCTGGGTGTTTACAACAATTTCTCCAAAAAAGGGAGCATCTCTCCACCTTCAAGTCATCTGTCATCAAATTCCCTAAAGCTGCACCTCTCCCTCCCATCTTATTTTTTTGATGACTACTTTTATCAGCACAGATCAACCGTAAACACCTCCCTTCTTAGACCACTGCAACATTAACATTTCCCATTTTTAATTCTCCATTTGAGAAAGACATTTGTGTAACAATGTTAGCTCACTGTTCTCTTGGCTATTAATAACGTTGTACTCCATGTAACAAAAGTTAATTGAAATATCAAGGCAATCATGAAACCATTCAGGAGTTTAAATAAAAGTCATCTTGTAAAGTGACATTTTGGTCTGGTTGATGATAGAAAAATTGTTAGCTCTGTCTCATTAAAAAAACAGATCTCTGCAGAATAATTTGCAGAGACACAAAAAATACGTAATTTAATTTTATTTCTGTCTCTAAAACGCTTACGGAACTTCACAACAACTGTTGTACCTAATTACCAATGCAAATAAAATAAAATTACATTACAATTTTTTGTTTCAAGCTCTTTTAAGAAAAATCTTTTCTATCCAGGCATTGATGAATTCATACTGCCTTTCCCAGCTAGCATAAGAAAATTACTGTAGAAATTATGGATATCTTCATGTAGAATAGAAAATGAGAAACTCTTGCTTTTCCCAAAGCCCTTGTTAATGCATTTTGAAGATTGCACTTTACCCTTTGTGAATACAGCTTTGCTCTCCAAGATGAAATCTCACTAGCGCCACTGAAATAAGTGCAGTTACCAATCTGCAAAATCAGCATGAGCTAGAAAATGAGGTCTGTTAGGGCCAAGTGTTTCACATTGCTGGCTTAAAATCTAATGTCTCCAATGTTCATTTCCTTTAAGGAAGGGGCAGGATGTGACTCAATATAAAGCATAAGTCATTTAGCAGTGCGTTGAAGCACTTGGTGTTTCTAGTTTGAGTCTAAAAAGCATTTGAGGAGCAGAGTAAGAACAGATCTTAATTAAAGTATTAATAGTACCTCCCTGACAGTAAAATGTTTAAATGTGGTCCATTTAAAATGTTCTCCATTGTTTAAAAATATATAGGCTGTGAATTTTCAGTGCTCATGGACCCGCTGCCATTTTAGGGTGCTAAGAATGAACTTTCATTCATCAAGCACTGAATTCTGAATTCTGCACAAACCTGTTTCAAGCCCTTCATTTTGACAGAGGAATATACCAAAAAACGTTTGAGCAATGCTCTCCTGAAAACCATCACACTTGCTGAATATAGATCACTCCAAACTTAACACGAGGAACGCATCTAAAACTGCAACTTAAAAGTCAACTGCACAACAATATAGCACATGATAGTAAAATTATAGGGCAAATATGACATGTCTAGAGTTCCTCAGAAGACTTACATATGAACAACCCTGTCTGCTTCAAACAAGATATTACCCATCATTCTGTGATAATTTTCAGAGTATCCTGAGTAACCTAAGTATCTTGCTCACAATGCAACCTTTCTACTGTATCATCTGTTTTCTTTTTTTTTGGTCTAGAATATTGTAATTTCAGCAGTGCTTCAGATAATGACTGCCTTTCACATGCATCTGACTGCCTCTTACATCATTATGGACAGGGCCAGTAGTTGCTGGTCTGATGATTCACCATCAGCCACAGTTTTCCACTGTGAAAAATGAACACGGTAGCCAGTCAAGAGGGAAGAGGCACTTACGAAAGTGTTAAGAGTAGCAGAAGTGCCAAAGAATTGCAAATTTTATTCAATCTTTTCACAGTAAATATGAGGCTTGTATGCTATCATAGTGTCTGCAGCTGTCAAAGGCAGCCTATTTACCTACATTGCAAAGGAGACACCAGCAGCATGAATGAATTTTTAAAGGTATGCTATTAAATGAATTTGCTCTATTTTGTAAAAGCCACCCACCTTGGACACAGCAGCTTGACCTTTCATGTCTCATAACCCTGCCCAAGATTATTTTACTTTGATTTTCTAAGTTACCAATATTATTTACCCTAATTGTGTCAAAATAAACGTCAGCTTACCTAGGTGCCTAAATAAAGTAATCCTGGGGAGACAAGGGGATCCAGAGGGTTCATCAAGAAACAAATATTTTGACTGGTAGGCTTGTGACTCAAATGTAGTTGGCTCCAACAATGACTGATAGTTAAATTGTGGCATGACTACATAGGTGATCTATGGTTTCAAAATTATTTTCTAGTGAACAAGTGTTATTAGTACATAAACTGTCATAACTATCCATCAAAAGACACCCTGGAGGTTGAAACATGCTTTAAAGTTGTCTCTCTGAATTACGGTAAGTAAATTAACAGCTTGATCTATACCTGTTCAAACTGAGTCTGTTCTCATAAAAGATAAATTTTATTTTTTAGTATTATCAACATGACATATCTCACAAGTATTATGTCTGGTTGAACAAAAAAAAAAAAAACCCCAAAAAAAAAAAAAAAAAAAAAAAAACAAAAAAAAAAAAAAAAAAAAAAAAAAAAAAAAAAAAAAAAAAAAAAAAAAACCAAAAAAAAAACCCAACAAAAAAACCAAAAAAAAAAACAACTGAGGCCTTCTGAGGCCTTACTGTCTTGACAGGATCTCCTTAATTCCCAATCATTTTGCCTAATACGCTGCCAAATCTCACTCTACATGAGTATATACACTCTACACACACGTTTATACACACATATAGAATCCAAACAAATAGAACGAAGTATGAGGGCAGAATCAAACAGGGAAACACTTAAAACCTCCTAATCCCTTCAGTGTGCCTATGGCTACAACAGCTTTAGCAGTCACAAAAATTCCACCTCTGTACCAAAAACCATCACCGTGGTGCCAATCGTTTACAGAACTGCTCTCCTGGTGATTGCCACGACAACAATTGTTCAGACAAAAGTCCTGGGGATATAAGGAATCACTCCGATGAGGGAGGGAGAAGATCATTGAGCCACACAGTGCCATCATCAACCAAAACACCAGAGTGCACAACTCCCTGAACATTCATTGCCTGTGTCATGCCCTCCCATATTTTCACAGTAAGTTTGAAATGCATTAATTTTCTGCCAAGACCCTGATCCACAGCCTACTACATTTCACAAAACCTGGAGATTAAACTGATACATTTTAATTTTTTTTCATACTTTTACTCTGTGATTGTAGCTTAGAAGATAGCCCTTGTGTGTTTTTTCCTTCCCTTCACCACAAAATTCTGTTTCAGAATGTAAAATCTGTGTATTCTTCACATTCATTTTACTAGACATTCAGAACAGAAACCATTCACTCAATAGCTCACCAAACCTTCTGCATTACAAGACTGACGGCTTCTCCTGGTTTGTTGTTGAAATGTCACAATATTTTGTTTATCAGCAACATGATAAAATACAAAAAAGAGCATAGACTCACATTCTGATATTCCAAATAAATTATAGAGTAATTTAAGACTCCTTGGCTCTTAGAAAAGAAGTTTTCAAATACAAATCCCAGGAAAATTCCTTTCACTCACTTTCCTCCAGGAGTAGCTAAAGATGTACAAATATAGGAGTGGCAAATTCCAGAGGAACTTCAAATAGACTCTTCTATTTAATCATATTTATCATAAGATGGTACTAATCCTTCCTTGAGGCCATGTATTTTAAAGCTATATTTGGATACTGAGAAATTTTTGCTCGCAGGGAACTGCAAGCAAACTATCATTGGCCTGATTTTTAATTCAAAGTGATTTTGGAACTTGCCTGCTTCCATACCCACTTGGATGGATTCTGACATAAGCCTGAAACAACTTCTTATTTCCCAGTAGAAAAAAATAAAAGAAATTGCTTAAGCTTTCAGGCATCTCTTGAGTGAGAACTCCCAGCATAATCCAAGAGTGAAATCCTATCACTATGAAAGTCCTACTTCCATCTGATACGCCCAGATTTTTAATGGATTCGTGTCCATTTTTCTGACACGAGTTTAAAAATAATTGCCTTCTGCAGGAGTCTAGCAACAATTAACATAAGTCTAGGGTACAAAAATACTTACTCAATAACCCTTTTATTATCAAGAAACTATTAGATTACTATCATCTATTTCTTATTTTCATTCTGTTGTAAAAGTGATTATCAAAATACAACTATGCCAGAAGCACATACGCCAAAGAAATCTGTTTGCAAATTTGACTGCCAAAGAGCAATTGCTTTCTTAAACCTTGGGGAAATGGGAAGACAAAATATTGAAAATTAGAGATAAGGAATTTCATTTTCCCTCACATTCAACTACAAAGACTGTAGAAGCAGCAGCATGGCAATGGTTCTATGATTGTTATTTTTCTGTAACAGTAGAAACATACATTCAAACAGCAATCTTAAATATACTTTCAGCATCAAATAAAGATGTTTGTTACTTATTTTGGAGTCAGAAAATGCCTGCATATACCATATACATAACACCAATGCTCAGAGTAAATTGACTTAAATTCTCTGGTTTGCAGACAGCAAAAATGAAAAGGCAACACAACTGTTGGCCCAGGATGTTCATCGCGTCGGACGAACATTGCCTTGTGCCACTGTCTGCAAGTATCTTTCAAATCAGGAGCCTCTGTTGAACTGCATCTCTTTTTCTCTTTCCACTAAAACAAACATTTTCCTTCCTGTGACGCTGTTGTATAGTCTCTTTCTTATTGTCTCTTGTTCAAAGGACCCAGTTTAGAATAAGCAAAGACAAGATCCAGGGCTGGAAAAGATGGTCAGTCACATCCTGCTGAAGACACACATCTTGGTTTGTGCATGACAAGCAATATAGATTTCCTGTATGTAAAACTACAATGACAGCTTCTTTGAAGCATGTCTTCAAAAGTCAGTCTGCTGCAAAACCTAAATCCTACTTTTGGATGGAGAGAGAAGTTTCCCTCCTCCTTCCAGTATCCTCAGGCTGAGAGATGCCAGGCCTTCTCCACTTTCCCTCACAAAGGTTGCCAGCTCCTATATAATAGGACTTCATTTTGCACTTGATACTTCTAGACATTGTTACAAAAGAAATTTCTGCCAACTTCCTCTTCAGTATTGAACTTGATAGAGAGTAAAAAAAAATCTTTGAAGCCAAAATCGTGCTGAAAGATGAGGAAAAAAAGAAAATAATTCAGCATTTCAGAAAATTTGGTGAGGGTCAAACATCCATGCCATGTAACACACAACAATAAGAAGCTGCTGTGTTATCACAACAAGAAGATTATTTCGGCATTGGCATGAAGACGCCTAAACTGTGCATACTGCATGTACTTCTGCACAGGAGAGAGTCTGCAGTGGGTGGATGCTTTATTTAAGCAAGAGTTACCCGTCTGTAACTGCAGGAGGGAGTTGGCAGATGGAGCTCTGGAGTTCCCTGCTGGAATCTGGCCAGGGCACTGCTGTGACCAACTCCTCTCTTCTGACATGCAGATGGAGAACTTGTATGTCATACCTAAAGCTGTTGAAGAGCACCAAGCAACCAGAGACTGATTTCCTCTGCTTTGTTCTTCACAGACCTATTTGTACCGGATGGAGGTCTGGTAAAACCCTCATAAACTGCTTCTGTACCAGTAGGAAGAACAGTAAGGACACATGCAGTTTTGATTCTAGTTTTCAGATTGGAATAACCTGAAAATCTTTTCACAACCATGTGGCAATTCTCATTACTACTTTCAAATAACAAAAAAGTCCCACTGAGTTAGTATTTCTATAAAACTCTAAAGAATCATAATTCTAAAATGCCTCCACTTCTAATCTTAGAAACCAATTTAAAATAAAAATCAAAATTGAAGGTGCAATATTTTTTTCCTAACTAAATATCCTCCACCAAGTGGTTTAGTGGTATATAAATAAAGAGAAGCAGCTAGTTCATTAAGCAGGAAACATTTCATGAAGCAAAGCACTTTAAAGCTCACTCAGGCTTTGTTCTTCTAGGGCTTTGCTCGTGTGCATCCCTAAGCAGGGAGCACAGACCCAGGGGACATGGTTTCCTGCTGTTATCCTGCCTTTTCATGGGCACGTTACTCAAGTGAAGGGATGTTCAGCCTGGATTCCAGACAGAGAGAACTTCTCTGCAAACTCCTGTTGTAGCCAAAGCATAGCATAACTGCTGCCACCTCTACTGCTGAGACACATCTTCTGTTTCACATAGAAACTATTTGGAAAAGATGAGAGAGTTTTCAGTAGGAGCAGGGAACGTTTTTTTCATTCATTGGAGACTAAACACAGACCTTTTTGGAACTCAGCTTTGACACTGGATGAAAGTAATAGCTGCAATCATAAAGCTGCGCTATTCTTTCAGCTCACACGGAAAACTTGTACAAAGTAAATGGCTATTTCGTGAGTCTCTCAGATTGGAGCAAAAGGCATGTCATGAGTGGGTGTTAGCCTGGAGAAAGTGCTTGCTTTCTCCTTTAGCTGCTAAGCAGAGTTATGTAATAAGATATACTCCTCCAGAAATGTGTGTTTCCCTGCTCATAGAACCTGAAACCTCTGGCTTGCTCTAATACACTGCATTTTCTGCCTTCTGCTTTTCAGCCAGACAAGATAATCTATCCAATCACATAGGAAAACAACATCTCAATGTAGAAAGATGTCCTCCTCAATGTAGATTATGCAGACATGCAGCGAACTTCTCTTCATCCAAGCCCTCTCTGTGCTATGCTGTCTGGAGCACTTGCATTGCAGCAGCTCCCCTTCCTCACACTGCCCCTGTCTGCCTCAGCCACCAGGCCTTTATTGGAACACCAACCATTCTTTTTCTCAGCACAGTAACACTGCAATTCATGATTCTTTAAGGAAAAAGGAAAAGAAAAAGCTGTACATTAAAGTCCAAAATACACTGGAAAAGAGAAATAAGCCATAGCTCACTGACCACGAAGACAAACGACTTGGCACTGGCCTCAGCTGCCTGGGGCAACTGGAATATTCAGCAATCATCTCCTCAGCTGGCACAGTTCACACAGAATTTTAAGGAAACACAAACCAACAGTTCACTTTTCTTTAAGAGCTGCAAGGGAAATTGCAGCGGACTTCAATTCAATTCAAGAGCAGCTCAGACAACATGAAGCTAAGAAAAATAATCTTATCATCTACTTGCAGGCAAGACACATGTCTTATTTATATTAAAAATGCAATTGAGAAACCAAAGTTTTAGAGTGAAGTCCTTTCAGTGTTGTTACAAGAAGTGACATCCCTGGGCACAGACAGAAGTTTGCAGCTCGAGCTGGCCACAAACCGCTTGCAGATGCTGTTTTACACACCCACCTGCAGTGTCCGCATTGTGCATGCACTTATGTGTAAACAGCAACTTACACAAAAGCTCTCTCTAAAGAAAGTGCCCTTGGGACAGTGTTGGTTAACAGTTTAAGTCCAAATATTTTCCAGACTGCAAACTCAGTTAATATTAATGAAAAATATATCTAAAGCATGAAACACACATGTATTTCAATTCTATGCATATATGCAAATACGATATTTATATAATACTTAGTGAAACCCCACAAATATTTATGACATTTAATCTGCAGTATGCTACTTAGATGAATAATTTATCCTCACATTCTTGGAATATCTCTGACTTTATAATATTTTAGCTTTATGTCCTTTGTGGCTTGTCTCCTGCTAGATCACATCACTGCATGTACTTTGTCAACTGCTACACATCTACAGTCAAAGAGTTAAGTCTAATGGCGTAGAAAATATTTTATAAATATTTTTGTAAATCAGAAAGCCTTTATAGTGTGTTGTTCATGTTGCAGGGACTCTTCAAATTGCTTCCAGACAGTGCTATTTTAATAAGGCCATCACAGAGGCAAATCCTATCCTGCCCATTCGTGACTTCAGTGCAGCTTTAGCTGAAAACTGCACGTGTCATAAATCAGTCTTTGCCCAAACTGCTGAACAAAACCTCAGAAGTTCAGATAAAGCATTAAGACAGCCAGGAATTGTCTAAGTCCTTTCCAGTCCTTACTTTTAAACTCTTCTCTTCTTTCTGTGGGAACTGTTCATCTTAATTTCTGGAAGTTTTTGTTTTCATTTTTTTCCTCAGTAAGTTAAGCAGAACGTGAGCAGTAGTTGCACAAACCAAACCAAGAAGTACTGACCACTATCAGGTGCTCAGGAGCAAAAGGGAAGAGAAGCAAGAGAGGACCAGGCAGGCAGACACTGCAAATATTTTTGCTGTTCCTGTTACAGTTCCTGCATTACTATTTTACTTGGTCTGACACAACTGAATTTTTCTAAAGCAATTTTCCAGACCTGCATGGGCCCTTGAAGTTTCTCCTCCATCAGTAACACACCGCACTTGTGCACAGGAATAACCTGGAACTACTGCCAAGACTCAGCAGAAGGAGAGCCATACCTACAGTATTAATTTCTCCCATATAGTTTCCACTGCATAATTCATAGACAGGTCTTTGTCTTTCATACCAAAGCAATACTCCATCAGCTTTTTACAGACTGAAGGAAAAGTGTCCTTTTACTCATCTCTAGAGTATCTGTGGAAACATGAGCCAGGGCAAAGTGCCAGGCATCAGAAAACCTTGAAGACCACTGCCCATATGGATTTTCAACGCATTGCATCAAAAGCACTTAATTCCCAGTTTAACTCTGAGAGTTAGATTACTAATACATAGTGTATAAGAAGGGAACTAGAGTCATTTACAAGTGCCTTTTAAAAAATTTGCTTCTGATGACTATAAAGTTAGCTGTCAGCAAATGTCACCCAGGAAGCGATAAGCACCTCAAGGTGACAAGAGTTCCCATAGCACTGCCAAGAAGGGGTGCGGGGGAAGCACTGCTTCTTTGGGATTTGGCATTGGGTTCACCACTGCTTTCCCCTCTCTGTCTTTCTAATTGTACAGTCTTCTTGTCCTACAGGTATGGAGTATTTATAAAATTTTTCACCCCAAAAATACACTCTAGAATATATATTAAATTTCACTTTTCCAAGGATGTTCAGGGAAATAGTCTGTTCACACTTTAACTCACTGTGACAACAAAACCCTTAATAAACAGGCAAAATTGTTGGTTTGTCAGCCTAATCTAAAAGGAGCAATTGTACCTCAGAGTTTTAGAAAGTATATTCTGTTGGCTTATATGTTTATTAAGTTGGGAGAACACATGATTCAATCACTTTGAGTTTTCATATTCACATTAAAAATAGCATATCATGGGTTTACAACTCTATAAGACCTCAGGTTTGAGTTGGTTTTGGGTTGGGTTTTTTGGGGGTGTGGGTTATGCACATTTATTTGTTTCTTTAAACTACAGAACACCGATATCAGTAGTTCAGTTGGTTTGGAATTTTGTTGTTCCTTAGGTTTTTTCAGCTGTTACTCTCTTTACAAGTCCTCTCACAGTTTTTCATCAGTGAAATTCTTAAAATAGTTCCTTCACCACATTTTATTATTCATTTTAACAAACAGTGATTTTAGAAGCTGCAAATTAAGCTGCTTTCTGAATGTTCCAGTCATTGCACAAGCTTGCAGGGAGCCATGCAGCCCTTTCCCAATACTCAAATGCACTCTGGGAAGTTTTCAAAGAATAGGAGTTCAGTGTTTCACTACATCTGAATTTGAATGGGAATACCTCACTATACAGCTGTGAAAACCTCTCTCATAAAACCCAGTAGAATTCAGAAGTGCTTTAGAAATAAGTCATCCAGTTAAAACAGCAAAACCTTATTTTTTTAGAATAAAACTTCCCAAAACCAAAAGATCATGTTTTATACAACTTTTCAATAAAACATTATGTGAGAGAATGTGCAAATTATCGTCTAACAAATATGGAGGAAATGTGGAAAAAAACCCTTTTTTTTTTTGGAGATAACAAAGTTTCTCTTCTCCTTTCCCATTTATTATTTGGTCTTAAAGTCCGATGTCTCTCTTTTCACAAGCCTCCTCTCTTTTCTCCTCTGCTACATAACTTCGTAAAGAGTCCAAACTACCTGATGAGAATCACAGCTAAGAAAAAAAACGCACACATCTGTGCAGCATGGAAGAGCATCAAACCTGCACTGACTTACTGCAATGCTTTAAGTACCAATTAAATTCCTATGAGAGGAGAGAAGGAACAAAAATACCATGATATCAAACTTTATGAGCGTAAAGTTCAGATTTTTTTCCTCTATTTTATAGAAATACAGAACAAATTCATAGCATTTTAACTCCACAAGTTTTCTAGCACGCAGAAGTTGCAAGGACTGTGTTACTATGACTAATGTTACAAATGAGACCTTTTTGTTCTGTTCAATTTTAAATTCCACTTTTTGTGGAAGCCATAAGAACCATGTACCAAAGCCTGGATGCACTGAAGCAGCTGGGCTCAAGTGTAGCTGCCACCATTCTTTAATCATTCCAGAGAGCATCTTGTCCCAAAGCCAGGAAGCCAAAGTAGAATTCATGTTAACACAGCAGACTTCAAAGGCTAATGCAAACAATTTCTGCAAGCTTTACATTTTCCGAATTAATAAAACACAACCATTCTTACATACTGCTCATATAAAATGCACAATTATGTCTTTATAACTTAAAAAAACTCTACATAAACAGGTATTTCATTTTGATCCAAAATATCTCACCTGTAAAATCAATTTTGTTGGGTAAATGCAGTTCAGTGACACCACCCAGGCCTGCACAAAGAAACTCAAAGAGGCCTTTTAGATAACTCTTCAAAAACTGGTCACGTTTTCTGAGCCACGAATGCTGGCACATATAAAAAAATTCTATTAGCTACTGATTTTTCAGGTTTTACCACTGGTCCATAAATACTGGATGTTTTACCAGGCCCAGAGGCACAGGGAATTTACCCGTGGGATTTTGTGTGTCACGTCTCTAATTCATAAACTTCATTAATTGGCCTGCAAGACCCTGTTCTTGAAATCTTTAACAGAAAACAAAAATTTCCTTCCTCAAGATTTATGACAGCACTGAACTGGCATCTCTGAAGAGTTCTATTGGTTCTAATAAAGACAGACAAGGCTGGAACTGATATTTTCAATTATCTTGACTTGGTGGCAACATCACCCACATTCCTCTAGATTTCTGGAACCTAGAGGATTTGGTAATTTTTGCTAAGTGGTCAAGTCCTATCACATAAGTAGAAATTCCATCAAAAAAGGTAGAATTTTGCACAAAAAACTCTTTATGGTTATTTCAAAAAGATAAAAGGAAATGTTTTAGCAATTCCTATTACTGCTCTAGTTAATATATATCAATTTACTTTTTTTTTCTGGAAAATATATTTGGGCAAGATTTGAAACAGCAGCTACTCTTTCACAAATAAGCTCTATGAGGGCAAATATCACAAAAATCTGCTTATCATATATATATTCAGGTGGGGTTTTTTTTTATTTTGGGGAGGTGGGGTTTGGAGTGGAAATCTGGTTTGTCGGGATTTTTGTTGTGGCTGTTTTTAAAGCAAGTAAAGTACACAAAAAATGAAGCTACCTGAATCACTTTTCAGGAGTACAAAGAGATAAACTTCTCCACATGGCAGCTGATCCATTTTGTTTTTTCCTTCAATGTTTTGCAGGTTTAGAAGTCCAGGTCAAAGACAGTACATTCAAGAGTTACTTTCTCAAGCTCTTTGTCAAGGCTACAATTCACCTACCCTGACCCTCCAACTGACACAGCTGCACACTACTGGGGAAGGTTTCTTCTGACTGCTTGTGGAAAAGCTCCTACACTGTGTCTGGCATACTTTTTCAACTCCACCTAGTACCACAGGTTTGTAAATTAACCTCTTAGCAACTTGGATGATACACAGCTGTCATTACCATTTCCTTTTGCTAACAAGTGATATTTCTTGGCTGCTGTGAAAAATAATCCCAGAAATATAATCAGTTGTAGATGTAAAGCCAGCTTTTTAATTAACATTTTGCCATTTTTGGTTGCTATACCTTTTCAAAGCTGTCTTTTCTCAGCAGTTACTTATTCTTAAAAAGACGCACCTTTCAGGCATAAGTTTGCTAAGACATTATCCTATTTGAAAAAAACACTCTCTCAAGTAACCTGCAGTGTTTAAAAAAGGGCAAATTTTAAAAGGGTGGGGTTTAGCACAGAAAGCTCCATTTAATAGTGCAGCACATGAAATGCAATGCTGGCTGTTATAATGAAATGCAGCTTTATATTTCTAATCTAACATTCAGATCTTTATTTTTAAGCACCTTTGAGAGCTATTTTCACTTGAGATCAGTGACTCTTCTCCTTCACCCACCATATGGAAGTGAAAGTTGGAAGAATGCAGTAGGTACCGTAAATACAGAAAGGTATCAGCGCCCTTGGATTCAGCTCAGTGAAGCCTTAGAGCAATACTTTGTTAAATGAGCTAAAGTAGGTAATTTTAACTGGAAAAGGGGGGAAAAAGGCCAAATTAATATTAACAATGTAAGGCAGGTAACCCTTTACAGAAATTGAGCTCTAGCCATTCCAAAAGCTGGTAGTATTAGGCATCATTATCTCAGCCTCAATAAAATCGTTTCTATTGCACACTATACTGGAGTCTTAAATACTTTAAGAATATAATAAGAATCACAAAATATTTCTGCTACTTACCGCGTACAATCTCTCCTTCAGAATAAAGATTCCATCACTCAGATCCAATCTTTTTCATCAAAATAGGTTTTCTTGCCAAGTAGATCAAATCTGCTGATAAAAATTTCCAGTTACAACATTGTATGTAAAAAATTACACATTTTGTTTTCAAACAACTGAGCCTTCCCCTCTGTAATGACTGTTTCATAAATGTGTTTATGCACACAAGGCGATATTCAGGACTTGGATCAGGAGACCTGCTCCTTTTATACTACGTAATAAATCCATCATTGTGATTGCTAAACTTTGTCACAGCAGATGGATATTGTGTTTTACATGGAATGTGGAACAATCTTAAATCTGGCTTAATTTGACAGGATTTTGTCTGCAATATGGACAGGACAGCCCAGCAACTGAGGCTGGGCTATGGCCAGAAACAGTTAAGGACTAAAACCCAAACCTGATATCAATGGAACCCCAGGTACAGACTGACTACCCACACAGACCGAGGCAGGTTCACCTGCAGAAGCAGGTGACTGGTGCAGCCTGAACAACTGCACTCATCCTGTGTTCAAAACCAGAACAAAACTAAAATTGACACTGCTCACTTTATAAAGTCTTTCAAAGGGAGCAGGAAAAAAAGCAAACAAAATGAGCATTTTGTTGGCTGTTTAAATGTCTTTTAGATCTGCCCTTAGACATCTGTTGTGAATCTTAAGATGAATAAATACTTCCAATAACCTGGATTTAATCATCCCGTGATTCTAAATCTCAGGTTGCTTGTCTGCCAAAGCACAACGCTTGTGATAAACTCCCAAAACCAGAAAAATACAAAGAAAATTATACATTTTCATAGTTCATGAAATATCACAACATTCAGTTTTACTTCTTACAAGAAAGCATGTTGTTTGATAGAGTAAATTACAAAGTATTGTAAACTGAGATAGAGTTTATGGAAGCTGTGAAAAGAACTCTATTGATGGACTGGACAAAGCTGCCTTATAAAGGCAGATTGCTGAAATCCATTACCTCCCGAAAATCTGGGGAGCTAATACCAATGCCATGGTTTCCTAATTACAGAAACCTGGTCATGGTGAACCCACAGCTCCCAAGGTCTCATTATCTGTGCTGAGGGAGTACATGTAATGGAATATTATTTTCTGTAACTAGTTTTCAATGAAGGGTTATTACTGGAAATGCTGTATGAGAACTTAAGTCTCAGTCTAATGTCTGCCATATTCCTGGTAGGTTTTTGCACCTTTAAAAATCTTATGTCCTGACTGCATACTTGACTTGGGCTGTCCATTTTTGCAAACAGATCAGTAACTTCCCACAGTGCAACACAGAGGTTTTTGTCAACACATTGTTCCACATATCAGCATTGCCAGATTTCCAAAATAAAATCTGTGCAAACGGGTAAATTAAATCAGGCTGAGCATGGCAGCAATCTGCGGAGCGCCAGAAGAAGATCACACTGCTGGTACATAGAGCCAAGGGCCAGCCAGGAGATGCCCGCCTGGCTTGCTCAGCACCCTACCTCAGAAGCTCATAGCAGAGAAAAGGAAATTAACTGCCACGTGAAGAAGCTAGTAAGAGGCACAGATTTAGTCAGTTAATTGAATGTATGCTAAATAGAATTCCCTTATGTTCTTAGAGCTGAAGTGCAGGAAAAAACACTCTGCACAATTCTGCAACTGAAGTGAATGGAAAAATGCTAAGAAAGCCAGGATTGGACAAGACTAGTGAGTCACTACAGAGCTATCCAAAGGGATACAGAGGTCGGCCACTCGCTAGAACGTGGGCTGAAACAGTCACTGATTTATTTTCCAAGAATCTCAATAAGAGGCACTCTCAGGGGAGCACAAGACCAGAGACTTGATTGCAGCTACAAAGATGACTACAGTTCAGAAATTCTGGCAAACTTGAGAAGCTACAGTAGAAAATCAAAGCTGTACCCTGAAAGTTCTGGGAATGCAAGCAGAAAGAGCAGGAAGCAAGACATTACAATGGCATAACTCCTAGGAGAGCTTGGGAGTGCTAAATGTGTTTATTAATTTATTTATTCAGATGTATTCTTATCAAAGAAAAAACCAAGGTTTCATGTTTGGGACTTCTATTTTATGATTAAGTGTTTATAGACAGCTTTGGGCATCCCTCTCTGAATTCCAGGGCAGTGGGTACTCCTTGTTAGGAAGGAATACAGGTAGTTACAGTTACTGCCTATATTCCTTCCTAACAAGGAGTCCCCACTGAATACTCAGAATTCAGCTCCCCCCCTTCATCTCACAGGAGTGGTGAATTCCAATTACCGTTTTCAGACTAGAGAAAAAGACAGACACGTAGGACTACTTGATGAAATAAAAAATTTAGAAGATAAAATTTCATATAAGTCATCCTTTTTGCTTTGGGTTATGGAACAGTCTGAACTAGGTTAAATGTAAGAATTATTAATTCTCTTTATTATTAATTTTAAATCAATTCCTGAAATCTACCTCTAAGGCACTAGACAATTTAATTTCATTACATAAATTGCAATTAAACTAAAACACAGAACCTTGGCTAGCTACTTCTTTCCTCTTCCATAATCTAAAATAGAAACATTTCATCTGCCTGGCAGAGACATTTTATTTACCAGTATCCCTGTAAGTCACCAAGTTCAAGCTGACTCTGAGTAAGTCCTGCAAACCCCCTGGTCTTTTAGCCCCAGCAAGATGACTTTACATGCAGCTCAGCCACACAAGTAACAGGGAGATACAATTTGAGCTGGCAGAGCTGTATCTGCAGCACATACAACTACACATTAAGGAAACTCTGACAGAAACTGGGCAGAAATAGTAGAAATTACCTTATATGACATCATAAAGCACAGGCCCCATATAAAATTAAACGTATAAAAGCCACAGTGTTAAATGAGGAATTGAGAAAGGCAATGGAAACATAGCATGTCAATTTTTTTTATTTATGAGTGATTTAAGGCTGAAGACAAAACCCCGCAATTTGGGTGCTATAAACTAGAGACTTATAAATGAGATCCAAAGTGATCAAGTCTGTAATTCTATGAAGTCACCTTTTGTCAGCTGATTTTGTCACAATCCCATCTGCCCCAAATTCACCTTGGGCATTATTTTCATTCTCAAAACACAATTTTGTGCAACACATGGGTTATTTACCTGCTTTATCATATTTAAGTAGAATGAACAAAAACCATGATTCACTTTCCCTTCTTTGAAACCTTCTGCTCTCAGGAGCGTTTTTCCAGTGTTGCTAAAGGGAGGGCTGGACCACAGCAGCCATACTAAAAGTCACTGAGCTGTGATTGAGGACTTTCTTGGTGTCTCTGTTGCTTCACAGACTGTCCTCTCTGCTTAAGTCAGATGCCCAGGTTATCACTGATTATTGTTTGATGAAGGTTCTTGCTCAGAGGTAAGAAAAATAAAATTAAATCACAGTTATGACCTAGGTTGTCTATCCTCCCATGACTTAATCTTCATGTTTAACCATTAAAGCAGAGGTGACATTCTGCAGCCACAACGTCCCTCCTTTGTATGATAACATATGTCACCATCCTGTAATATTTTTCATGGTGTATGTATTTTAAATGGGAAAGTAATAACAAAACTGTATAAAATCACTGTGCCAGATGTTGATGTAGTTGAAGAAGAATCCCAGAGATATAAGACTGGAAGCCACAGTCCATCTAGGAATCCAACCTGGAAAACATGACTAGTGCTGTGGGTAACACTGGAGTTTGAATATCTGTATTTTCTTCCAGAAATGAAAAAACTCACACCCTGGAATTTTTTAAAGCTATATATATCAATGCATGGTCTGAAAATGCTGTGAGCTTTTACGTTATATTTTCTGTCTGCTTTTTAAACTAACCTCACTTTGAGTGTAGACATGACCCTTCATTTTTGTCTAGAAAAGATGACTAATAGGATTCTAGTTAGAAATGTGCAGTTTTAAAAATATTATCCTGTGCTTTGCATCAACTGTCTACACCAAGATGGGAAATATTAATCATTGTAGTAGTCTGCCACACACAAATCGATTAATTTAACAGATGTATGATTTAAGTAAAACTCTGAGCTCATGATGAAAAATTTGGAGTAAATCCAGTACAAGGAAAATTAAGCACAGAACTTATTAAAGGAAGAAATGTGAGAAAGAATTGTACTAAACCTTCATCTTATTCTTGCCTTTTTAGGAGAACACCATGCTGGGCAAGCTTGGGGAAGAAGATCTGTCTGCTCCCTGAGGAAAAAAAGGGGAAGAAGAGATTCATCAGCCCTCATCTCTGAAAAGTTGAGTTCTGTTCAGTCATTACTTGCACACAAGAAGAGAAAGAGTGCATGTAAAAATCCTCAACAATGGCTCAGTGCCTACAAAGAGGCATTCTTCAGTCTGACTTCCACTGCTCGTTAGATTTATGATCTGAGACACAAGTAGATCAGTTTGCATGAAAGTCAAAAGGATATTCTTTTCTAACTTGATGCAAAAAACTACAGAAACAGATAGAAAGTTCTTAAACTTTGTTAGGATTTGGACCTGTGTCACTGAACTAGAAGATGACAACTTTTTTCTCCTGGATAAAACACACAAAGTCCACACAAATTAAAGCTTTTCAGTAGATCAAGACAAAAATCCTTAAAGAAGGACAATCCTTTTTAGTACTCAAAATATTACTTCATCTCTCAAAACATTATTAACATACCATTTCCATAACATCAGTTGGTCTTACTACCACCAAGCAGAAAATTTCCATAAATAGAGTATTTAATTTGCAGTCTTACTACACAGCTAGAAATACACTGACAGGTTGTAATTCTTCAAGAATTATAAACTATAATATATGCTGTGGCTACTTTTTGGCTTCTACATATTTCTAAAATGGACCAGTATTTCTATTTATTAACCAGGTCATTACAGCTTCCATGTATTTTAAATTACTCTTGTCAGAATATACCCAAACAACTGATGACTTAATTTTATTTTGTGGAAGGCCTTAGAAGTACCAGGCAAAGTTTATGTTGTAACAGCATTATGATGATAACAGGAAAGAGTAACAAAGAAGTGAGTGTAACAGGTGGGACTGAAAATCACAGACAGAACTAAAAAGTAATAAGCAGATAGGATGATTAAGCAATATAAAATCAGAAATAATCTCCTGGCTAAACACTATTGGGTATTTGAGGTACTTATAGGTTGACAGGAATTATAAAGATGGCCTCAGGTAGGGGTTGGGGTTTCAGGCAGGGGTAAGAGGTTTCTTCTTGTCAAGATAGTTTATGAAATAGTGTATGAAATACAACTTTTAAACTGACAATACAAATATCCAGATCCTCTTAGTCATAGCTGCATATTCCAACCTAGAAACTCTTTTGGAAAAGGGAATGTCAGAGAAAACATCTTTAGTGATTAGAAGTGAATTAAATTAGTACCGTGTAATGGAGTACAAGTAGGATTAATTTGGAGGCAAACATCCCAGAAGCAGCCTCTAAAACTGATAAAACACTTTGTACTTTCCTTGCAGAAATACAGGCTTTTGGGTGAGAGACTGAGCTGTCATTGAGGTGAGTTTGCCAAAGGTATGTAACAACGTCCATAACATGATACAGACTCATTCTGTCTTGCCTGTTTGTTTGTTGAGCTTGGTCTCCCCTTGGTCTTTCCCCACCTCCTGTCAAAAAAACAGGAGGGAAATCTTGATATTTGCAAAAAGCCCAAAAGTTTGTAGGAATTCTCATCACTAAAAAAGCAAATATAAAAGGCCTGATATAGATATTCACATAAAAGATTAAAGCATATCGTTAGCCACTATCTCCTTTTAGAGGATGTCAGCATCAAATAGCACCTGCTAATACTTCAATATTTTCTAAAGTTCAAGTGTTCCCATTCCTTCGTGTCCTTTTGCTCTGTGTTCACATCCTGGGGTATGGCAGGGTGGGGAGTACCCTCTATTCTCAATTATGGAAAAAGTTGGGGTTTTTTTTCATACCATTCACACTCTAATTTACATCACAAAGACAAATTAGAATTTTCCAACAAAAATATAAAACAGCAAAGCATGTACACTTGGGCATATGGAGATCTTATTTTTGATATCCATTATCCTGTTTTTTCAAGGTAATATGAAAAAATAGAGATAAGAATTAAATACATTTCTAGCTAAGATCACTTTCTTATTTCTATTACAAATCTAACTTAGGAGAGTAACAGGAAATTTCTAGTTCATTCCTATGTTCTCTTAAAATTTAATCTATTTTGACTCTGTGGTCTAGATATGTTTTCATACTTTCTTTTGGTTTTTTTCCAGTAATTTATTCTAATACAAACATTAGTTCAGCATTCCTTTCAATTAGAGCTACCTTCCAATTCTCTCACAGTCAGTATTCTCTCTTTCCAAAGATATTTCTTTTTTCAGTACTACTAATCTGAAGTTATTGGTTTGCTTCTCTTCACCTTCTCTCTCCTATGAGGACCTAATACAAAATGAACTTGTATAAGTTGATAGTAGAAAATATCAATTTTATAGTGGCAATAATATAAAAATTTATCAAGATGTCTTAAACAACAAGATATCAATTGCATTAAATCTTAAGCACTTAACTGATATATATGACCCAATTATTGCTGTATTCCCCCTCAGTGATCAGAGATGAACAGGAACCTCTGGAGGCATTTTAAATCACAAATAGGTTTTACTTTGGTTCACTAAAATGACTTCAAAACAGATTTGTTTACTCCCCTCAAAACTGAGGGTGTCAGTCAAGAAATAGCATCCCTAACCCTGAACTCTGACTCTATATTATGTAGGAATGCCATCCTTTACCAGCAGTGCTGGCCAAACATGCTGGCATGAGGTTTCGCATCACTATAGCCATTAAAAGCAAAGCCAACCAGCATGTGCTTCCATTACACAGAGTAACTTTTCCCTGGCAAAGTTATGTCAAAAGCTCTTTGAGCCCACAGATCACAAGCCAAGAATTCTTTACAGTCCCCCAAAGGTGAAACACAGAACCTGACCCAGAAATCTGATTCAGTCATGGAGCTCGAAACATCTGCCTTGCTAGTTTATCCAAACTCCTTTTCCCACATACACACACTTCAATGGGTTGAGTTGGCATCATATGTGCCGTTCATTACATCATGGACTATTATTCACTTACAATAACGGCCATTTATTTAAGTCATGAGGTATCTTGGTAAAGCTAATACATTTCCGTTAGTCTGCTCTTTGCAATCAGCATCTAGTAAAAATAATTTTCCTGTAAACAATTAGCACAACATAAATGCAAAATCTGTGACGTTTCCACAGGCTGCGCTTTCAGTATAGTTACAGAACTGGCTATATAACGAATCATATTAACTGAGCAAAATGGCTGTTGTTTTGTTGATACAATTTATCAAATCAGTTTTTTAAGCAATTATTTGATTTTAAAAAGAATCTCCTAATCAGAAAGCGGCTCTCATCTCTAATTCAGCTGCAGGCGATGTCTCCTCGCAAGTAGGCTCTCACCATCCAGCCTGTGGAGGCACTGGCAGACCCTAGGGCAGAGGGGGACACACAGACGTGCCTGGTCCTGTGCCCGGTTAGCACAGACCAACACTGACATCTGGTGCCAGCAGAGACATCTTACACGGGGACAAAGGTCTCACTTGACACCTCGCTGAAGAGTCTCTAGTTTCACACTAAGATAAATCAGCGTCTCCTATTCAGCACCAAACCACAGCAGAGTCTGACTACAGGCAAAAGAAATGAAACAGTAAAAAATGCCAGGGACATACTTAAAGCCAGGAGAACAAAATGAGAGAACATTAATAATATTTTTTCTGTAATATACTTTTTCCAAAATGGTGCTATTGGCTGTCATATCGCAAGATAATTTTAGCTGCTGCTAAAATAGCGATCCCCATTTTTGTGAGAACAGTATTAAGATAATCTGTGCCAGGATGAGCAGAGCTTGCACACTAGAAAAAGCACAAGTGTTGTTTCATTCTGAAAGCAAGGGCTTAGATTGCAGCTGGCAATTCTTGGTTGAACAGCTACAACCACTACATGCCTTATTTTGTTGCCAGAAGAATTCCTCCGTGCCAGCACTTTTTGGCTACTTGCCCAGAACAAACTGTCCCTAGGCAATGGAGCATTGAGCCCAATCTGTATCTATGAGTCTAGCACAGATAGGGTTTGGAGTGCAATCTTTACATGCACACGTAATGTCGTGTCCATTTCTTTGTACGCCACAGCCTTTCACTACAAATACCAAAGACAGGCTGACACACCAGAGAGGATGATCCCAATGGAATTTAAAAGACTTTTCAAGACTATGAAGAACCAATTACAACAGAGTATGACTAATCTTACCTACCAAGAAGCTAAGATTTTACACTGCCCTTAGTTCTGCTAGCAGCTGCTACCTCGAATACATCTGTGACAGATGCACAAACCTACCCCAAATATAAGCCAACCTCACTACTCTCTCATGCGAGTAGCCAACAGAGAACTATTTCCAAAGTGTAGCTGTTCCATACAGCAAAATACTTTGCAACATGTCCTTGTTCCCGTAAAGCACTCTGCAGCCAGCAAACTCTTGTAATAATGTTATTTGCAAGCACAGACTTGGAAAAAAATGGCTTTTTATTATTGCATCTTTGTGCCAGTGCAGACAGCATCCTGACTTACCAGATGTTTCTTATTTCTTTTCTCTAAACTGCACTTTGGTATATCTAGAATTGAAGGTTTCAGACAAAGAGGTTTCTGTTACCTTAAGAAATCCAATTTAACACTGCCTCAAAAATCTGTGGTTACACAAGTAAAGCCTGATTGAGAGAAACCAAGCCTCCATCCAAAGAGAACACTTTGAATAACTTTTGTAACCCCATGTCTTTAAAAAACATGGAAACAGTAATAAACTCTGCAAGTTCCATGAATGGAAAAGCACTCGTTTTGTGAAATTTTGAGGTTTTGGAACACAGAGTTGTGCTTGTGTTTTTTCTTCAGTTTTATTTTTTGTTGTTTATTTTATAATTGAGACAGTCAAAAATACTGAAATCCCAAAACCATATAGGGGACTATATTTCGTAGGGAAAAACACTATTCAGGATTTTGAGTGCATGTGCAGGGAAGGAGGTGCAATAGCATGACAAATAAAATGAAGTGGTTTGCCTGATCAGTGCCAAGGGTTGCTGATTAGTTTTCACTCTATCTTAAATAAAGGTCTTGAAACCTTGATTAAGCACCACAGCTACTTTAGCAGACGCATGGCCGAGGTTTGTGATTTGCCTGCTTGTAGAAGATGCCAGGACATTTCAGTTCTCTAATCCCCAACAAGCAGCAGCTTCTGCTATAAGGAAATATGAGTAAAAATAGAAGGCACGCAGTTTATACCACCTTATTTTACTGACTGCTTTTGCCACTACAAGAATTGCACTTTTGCCACTACAAGAATTGCACTTAAATTATAGATAGTCTCTAAGCCCTACATTAGGAGTGTGTATTACTTTTGAAAACTAAATGTAAACCAAAGAATGTGGAAAACAAGGTGAAACTCTCCTTCTCTAGATAATAGATAAGACAAAAGGAATTCACTGGGGGAGGAGAATTAAAGCACAGTAGCAGACAGTTGGGCAAGAAACAATGGCAAATAAAGTCCCCACAGCAGTTTATAATTTAAAATCATGTTACATTGCAGTAAAGACTGTCCTTTTTAGTTTATTTTCTGTTTCACTTCCAGATTTTCATCATCAGACTAACAGCTTATTCAACCAGAATGGATTTTTTTTTCCTATTTACTGGCCGGCAATACTAACAGCAGTTTGGGGTGTCTGCTTTACTGGTTGGCTAACTACAGAATATTGCAGTTGCATGCTCAGTGCCAAAAGCAAGATCATCTTTTTGAATTATGCCTTTACTAACTCCTAATTAACCTCTATATGTTTACATCTCCTACTAAGTATTGCCAAGGAGAAACCACGTTCCCTGTGATACAACCTACAGGCATAGTAAAACCAAGCCTCCCCACAATTTCAAAACTCAACACTACTGCAAGACAATAATAATGCACTGAACTAAAAACTCACGTTTGCTTCTATATTCTTGCAATACAACATTTATAGGTTTTTTTCTGCCAGTACATGTGAAAATTCAGGACCCATCATTATACAATTTCCAGTTTGGGCAGTCTCACTGCAGTAAATAGTTCCCTGTCTGACTAAAACTTCAATGTAGTTATTTCCGACTTCTTTAAGTTCTTGGTCATGCTCCTTCTCTTTCTTCTTTTCCCACCCTTTCCATAGTTAGGACAAGGGATTTCCTGGCATGCTCTTATAAACCCAGGTCTCTGGAAAACACCTGTAAGGACTAGGGAGGGGTTGGCATTGTCCCACAGGCACTGCCAAAACATCCTCAGTTTTGGGGCCTGTAGGGGCCTAATACTGCACAGTTTTTAGATTTCAAATAAACCAACTAGAAAATAAATGGTTTGTACAGCAAGACCTAAGAATTAATGAATACTAAATTGATTCCTGCATACAATGTCAGCAAATTTTCATTCACAGAAGCTGTCCAAGTTTATTTCTGCTCCCAGCCCTTATCATCACAGTAACTGTAAGACACATTCAACTACCAGAATAAACATTTGTTCACTAGTCTTGTACCTCCACCTTAGTCCACTACAGAATAAGAGCCTGCTCTCTCACCAACAGCAATTTACACAAAATGTTTGCTTTTGTGTGACCTTTCCAATCCAGCATAGCTTGGAACACCAAGCTGGCAGTTTCTGATCCCCCTGCACTGGCCGCTCTCCCGGGTGCAGCCAACACCTTACAAGCAGCTCCAGGAAAGGTGACAGCCATGGGATGGCCCCAGGAACTCCAGTCTGCACCAGAACGGGTTTCCTGGGCAAAGGCACAATGCCAGAGTGAAAAGTCTGCCCTTCCCAGCAGTCACTGGCATGAAGACCTGGCCAAGGAAAGGTTTGAGTTTCCACTACTGCCAACCAGAACCCTTTCACAGGCACTGTGAAAGCAAGACAGGGATTGCTGCTCCCTCTGCAGTATCCCCAGCTGACTCCTGAATAAGAGGTTATTAAACAAGATACACAGGTACTATCTTAAAAAGTTTCTAGGAAAAATAATAACCTTACTGAGACCAGCTTCAGTCTACTGTGCTTCTTTTTTAAGCAGTTTTACCATTTCAGTTAAGCCTGATATCAGTATAAACAATACAATTGTTAGTCTTCCATTGCTTTCACTGAGATATGATTTTAAGTCAGTACTGAGATGTAGCACTTGGTATCAACTGTTTCACACATTAATGTCTATGAAAACACTCACAGATTAATTTCTCAGCATTCTAGATGGGTTTTGCAGCAAGACAGCTCTAGCTGTACATACAGAAAGGCAGCTCTCAGACCCCAAGAGTGATTGGAGTCTGCTTTCAAACCAACCTTGTGTTCATTCACAGAAGCCTCAAGCCGGGTTATGACTCTGCCTGGAGTTTGTGCTCTGGGCACCCAGGAACTCAGCCGAGTATGGAACATCTTATGATATGTTCATAAAGGAGGATCATAAAGAGCAGCCAAACTCCAACCCAGTCACTCTGCCTTCAGAAGCTGCTCGTATGCAGAGAAATTGCTCTTGCACTTCTACTACCTACTTGTATCACCCACCTTGCTCAGCACTACTTATAAGTTAGATTCTCAACATTTTTTTCCTAGATCTCTGCTGATGCCTTGCTTAGCCATCAGCAGCAATTTTTTGATACTTACCCAAAACGAATCTTAAAAATGCAGATATGTGCCTCCAAAACCTTCTCTCAACAGACCATGCATTTCCTAATGTACATCTGCTCAAGGGTAATTTGTTACAAGTGCATGTAAATCTATAGAATTACCAGGCAAAACCAAATCTGCTGCCCTTGCAGGCTTCTCACCCCAAGTCAAACACACAGCATGCCTGACAACATAAAATACCTTTTTTTTAACAGCACCTTTATGTTTACAATAAAAGGTAGGGACTTCCTACTTAAAACCAAACAAAAAAAATTCCTCACAGCTGCTTCAAGTAGTTTGGGAAATGTAATAACATGAAGTCTTTTCTTGTTACTTTCCATGAAATAGGTGGGGTGATGGTGGCCATGTACACATCACCACATTGCTGATAGCAATGGAAAACTCATCTGCTGTGCAGAAGGTGCTCTGAGCAGTAAGCTGCATTGTGAGGATGAAAGTCTGGAGCATATCCATGCCTGGAAAGCTTTATTACATCCATGTGAACATTGTGACATGCACTGAATGTCTAGGGCTGTCCTAAGCTTGCCTTCCTAGACAGTCAGAGATAGTATGTCTGTCCTTCCTTCCCAGTTTACAGCTGCCCTTTCTGAAAACAAACATATTTCTGGCATATTTCAAAAAACAAGACATGTAACACTAGATTTTCTGCCGCAATTCATGCATTCTTCCTGCTTTTCTCCCTGACATTTGACACAGCAGCCTGAAAAAAACTGCCCAATTTTCATGTGGTATTTGTTGCAGATTATAAAATTCTAGTAAACAATGGATTTTTTTTCTTTATTTGAACCATGTGTGTTCTGCTCTGTGATCTACCACAGATGGTATTTTTCTTGTTACATAGATGTAGTATCCTCTGCTGTTAAGGAGTCATATGTGTGTGTTTCATGAGGAAACAATATAAAACCATGAATTCAAGAAAACATCTTTAAAGCCAACTTGAAAGGTAGTTTATAAATTATAGGGAAGCACAAAGCTACCTGGCATTAATGTGCATACAGAAGGGCCACAAAAGACAACAGAAATTTTACTATTTCAAGAGAATGCCAGACAAGTTCAGCTTCTGATTATTTTTGAGCATAATAAACATTCCTAAGTGTTCTGTTCCACATTAATTACCAGCCTGTTGATTATTTCTTTGTTTTCAGTTTAGAGTTGCAAAAAACTGAAATAAAGTCATACCCTTTAACACCTGTAAAAATACTGCAATTAATGGATGCCTAGGAAAGTGGGTCAGAACAGAGTATTTGAACACAGACAAAAGGTATTTCCTTTGGCCATGATAGAATTTTTATTAGATACATATTTGAAGTCCTTTATTCAAATCCTGTAAAGAGTTTGAAAGAGACTTCAGACTGAAAATTGGTCAGCTGGGTATTAGGAGATCTATGTGGTTCCTCTGATGTAGGATAAATGAGTTAAGGGTGGGGAGATATTTCAGAGGTACTCCTTAGAAGCTATTGTTATGAAAAATGGGTTTGAATTACAAATATAAAAGGAAAGATTTTTGAGAATTGGATTACATTTCTGTGGCCATCAGATATTAGAAAGCTCTGCCTATTACAACAGCAGTTACCACAAGTGTGTGTTTTGAGGGAGTCTGTAAGGTATTGTGTCTTTCTTTAAGCACTCTCAAATCCAACATGCAACACAGGCACATACACATTTTGATAGCTTTCTATAGCCAGGGCATTTCTACTTTTTCATACAATAGAATTTCATCTCCTCTCCATAATTTCCAGGGAATTAGCTGGATAGAGAAACCAACAATGCATATATCAGTTCAAAAATGTTATTCATTGTTCAGAAAATACTTGTTGATAAGATTCATGCATCTTCATTTTTCTATTTGGCCCTGCCACAGACCTAAGTCCTATTAATTATTGATCTCCTTGGACTAGGCTTCTCAAAACCGAACTCCTACTACATTTCAAAGCTTCACACCTTTTCCAGATAATTTACCTGTCTGAAATGGTCTACTTATTAGAAATAGGTAATAATTTCCGAAAGCAAAAACCAAGGCTTTGCCAGTAGGTTTTGTCATGGGAAATTCTATCATGACAGCACTACCCGTTATTTCATAGTTGGAGACATAAGCATAACCAGACGGAAATATGTACTAAAAGTCTCTTATTATTTTCCTTTAAAGCATTTATTGTAGTGGCAGCTTAGCATTCAGTTCCCCAGCAATTCCGGTGGTAAATCTGTTTTTGTGAGGAAATGGTCCTTTGATACGCTTGTGTAAAGTGCTAGCAACTCTGAGCTCAGTTGCAGATTCATCATAAGCAAGGGTAGAATAGTTGTGTTAACACCAACCACACAATAAAACTGCTTAGTAAATCCTCAGACTTGGAATTAAAGTCATAACACAGCAAAGGGAGACAGCAAAGAAGGTGATAGGTGAAGAAAAACAAGCATGTCTGCAAAGTATAGGGAAGTGCTGGCATATTAAAGATAGATTTGTAGGAGGACAGACATAAGCCCATGAACATGCTGATCCAGAAAGGAAATTTCTTATATGCTTGAAATCAATGAGTAAATAAAGTTTTTACTGATTTACAAAGCACTGGCAGCTGCCACGCCATATACTTGGTCAACGCAGTTCCAAGGAGTATCAATGAAGCTCAAAGGTTAATTTCAGGGTATTTTATTTTGACTGGCAAGAGTTTTAGATGTTTCCTGGATTTCTACTTGTGGCATCAAAACCAGTTGGACAGGTTTATTCTCCTTTTGCAGTGTTATACTTCCTATTAAGTGGGAAAAACCCCTCAACTTCTCATTCGCTTGCAACAAAGCTTTTCCAAATTTCGTCTTGTTGTACCTTAAATCTACCCAAAGGATTTGTGAAGCAGCCCTGAAACAGAGAGAAACTGCCTTAGCAGTAAGGTAAAACAACTCTAGTTTGAAAATTAATCCTCCACAGAGCCAGAAACTGGGTAATAGAATAGAAAGAAAAATTATTCCATAACAGCCCATTAGAGAGGTTCAAAAGTGTGTTTCATTTTACTGCCTTGGAAAGTTGCTGGTACATTTCCAGCCAAGTTTTGCTTGTATGTATGTGAAGCTGATAAAGTTAAACCTACAGTGTATGAATACTTAAGCTGTTGAAGATTTGGAAACTCCAGGGTAAATCAGGCTCTAAACATCTTTTTTTACCTGAACACAATTAGTTGTATTTTTGGAGGGGGAAAAAAGTAATAAAAAAAGAATGAAAGTCAGAGACAATCATACATAGCCTTGTTCTTTAACTAGGAAAAACACACTAAGGAAGACAAAACACAAAATGTATCCTGGACCCTACAATCCTACACTTCCCAAGAAAGCAGGCTATGACTTCAAACACTTAGCTCCCAAGTCTGATTTGAAAGAGATCTCTGAAGACTGGTTCTAAATGAACAAATAGCCCAATTACTAAATTAACCTAATTTTCACAAGCCTGATCTCTTACAAACCTGTGACAAAGTTTAGATTCACATCTGTATTGAGAGTTTTGTTGGAACCAGAAGTGGGATTACAAAACCAGAAGTACGTTTTTAGCTGTAATGTGTCTTTTGCCACTGAATACACTGTGGATGGAAAGAGCTGTAATAAATAGCACAGAATGTTCCAAAGGCTGGTGAGATGAAAAATGTTGGGTTTTGGTTTTTTATCCTGCTTGGACTAAGCTTTGTAAGCACAGACAAAAATGTGAGCAAGTCACAGCTGATTCAGATATGAGTAAATTTCATCTCCAAACTGAAGTGCAAAGGGGTTTTGTTGAATGCCTTGGTCACTTTTAGTCTCAATTCTGAAGCTAAAGCAACAAGAATAGATCACATACAGAACTAAGACACCAGTTGATAGTTTTCTTGTAAAATAATTTAAATTTTAGAACTGAAGAAAAAATATTCAAAAATTCCTGAAAAAGAGTTCAGATAGCTCCAGACTGAGAAAGAGGGGGAGAGGTTGCCAGTTGTCCTACATTCAGATACTCAGGAAGCTAAGTTCCAACACTTGGAAGTTATTTCCAGCTCTACAACCCTCACTCCCATTTTCATTACCTGATAGCACCATCTGAGACGCCACAGATTTCCCAAATATCTTTAAAGAGGCTTAAAAAATAAATTCACCAGTGATTATGTCAAAGATCTAGGCAGATTGACAATAAATAGTGCCTCATGCTGCAATGAGAGTGATTTAAAAAATAATTTGTATATATATAATTTGTATTTATATGTAAAGAACAACTACATTAACAAGAAAAAACTTGCATTATGTATTGTTGCCTCTGCTTTGCAGTAATATTTCTAAAGCAGGAATTGTAACTAGAGGGTTAGAGGAGTTATGGAAAAACTGATCTTTCAATTGAAAAAAAGTCCACTGGCTTATTTTAGAAATTATTTAACTGGCAGTTGCTACACTTGGCCTTTTATCTGTTCCACAGCATAAACTCTGACAGTCTAACACACTCTTTCTTTCTTTCACTGCTGGCTAATGAAAGTGTGCATTTTCCAGTGACTGTGTAATTTTGTTTTGGACTGATGTCATGGCTGCCAATCGAGCAGACCCATTAAAAATAAAAAATATGCACACCTAGAACTTAAGCTGTTGCCCAAACCAGAAACTTGTGATTGCAGAGGCAAGCTACAACACCTTATAAATGGATTTTGATGTTTGGCATCTGTTTTACTGAGAAATGCTGTAGATTCTAAAGCACACACAGTTTAAGAGCATTTAAACTCCAGAAGAAAAAATAGAACTGCATGGGAAAAAAGACTGTGCAGTTTGAATTCACTGTAATGCTAGATTAAAAAGTGAGAAGGCCATTGCTTGGGGAAAAAAAAAGCTTAATTAAGACAAACTGGGACTGAAATACAAGAGATAATTCAGTGTTCCTTCAAAATGGAATCTCTTGCAGAATGCTGCACCAAGGGGAAGAAAGCTTTAAAAAAAAGTGTCATTGACAATACTGATCAGAAGACAAGTTGCCAATAATCCATTGCACAAAACACACATTTCACAGCACATACATGTTTGAGAAGAGATGGACAGAAATCTTTCAAAGGCATGCTTCAGTAAATGCTTAATGAATATGCTTTCTTCCCCCCTAATTTAAAAAAACATGCCATAGACATGAGGGTTTTCACTTAATCACAGCAAGGCTGGACCAGATAAATACAGAAGAGCTTTACTTTAGATTTACAAATCATAAGGTCAGTGGAATTTCCAAAAAAGGAGATTATACACATGGTACTAAAACTGTCATCAAAAGCAGTTGCTAAGAATTCTAGAAAAAACATTCATTAAGGCTAATTCTGTCAATATGTTGCCCAAACATACAGAAGCCTGGACATCTGTGCTTTGAATTCAGGTGATGGTAGCTAAGCAACGTAGCTGTAAATAGCAGAAAAATCAGCAGGGTTAACTACCTGGATCACAATTTACATTGCTAACTGCTGTACAGTGCAATGAAGTCAAAAGAGCTACATGGGGGAATCCACTGTATTTATAAGTAACAAACCCCTACAAGAAAGGTGAACACAAAAAAGCCAAAAGTGAACACATGCATATATTTGTCTATTTGCAATCCTAAGTTTTAAAACCTGGTTCTCAGAATAAGGGGATCGTGTAAATTTCCCAGGAAGATGGGTGGCTAAAAAAATCCCAGAATTAGGAAGACAAGTATCACTGGATAGGGCATTCTGTTAAGTCCTTGGAAGATGCTGGCTCTGACCTGTTCAATGTAGGAAGGTATTCTGTAGGTGTCTGAATTATTCCAAAGGAAAATTTTACCCTGATTTTCAAACAGGCCCATAGAAATAAACATACAACAATCAAATTCTCTCCCTACTGCTACAATCACTAATACAAATACATATCTTGCAGTATAGCTAAAACATTAGGACACCTCCTTGAGTAAGAATACAAGTCTTCTCTTTTTCTTACTAAAAGTTGATATATTATTTTGATTAATTACTTGTCAAGAATTTGCTTGGCTGTCTAACAAAATGAGGGAATGCTTTTTCCGCTATAACTAGAAAAAAAAGTTATTCCTTTTCAGGAGATGAATTATGTCTCTGCTTTCCTCTGAAAAACTGGCTTTGGAATAGGTTTAGGCAACACCTTAAAAATAACATAGGCTGGATACTTCTTTTACTCTCTGGGAGGGTCAGTTCTAAGTAAACACTGGAAAGAAAATCTGTCTGTTTTGATGCTCAAAAACAACAAAACTGAAAATATTAAAGAATAGTTTATAAGCTCAAGTAATCTATGTGTAGAATACTGGTAAGTGAGAAGCTTCACCACAAGGAGAATGTGGGATATGTAATGACAGATGTAGGCAAGAAACTCCTTGCCAGAATGAATACATGTTGATAACTATATACACTAACCAGTGTAGCTCTAGACTCTCAGTGTTTTGTTCATGTCAAAATTGTACCTGCAAGGTAGATGTAGCAGAATGCTGTTTCCTTTCAATCCACAAGTAGTTCATTATCATCCACAAATCAACTAAAGGGCCACAACAAATCCACTGCTAGAGAACTCCTAACTACTGAATCCCTTTCTTTCTAACAGTGCTGTACCTTTCACCCTAGAACAAGTTAATCTTTTTCCTACACATGCCTGGTTTATTTAGGGTGACATACAGGCTTTGCCCTTCTCCTGGCTGTGTACCACACACATTTTGCCGCTCAGGTCTCAGTTCAGAACAAGTGATTACTTCTCTAAGACAAAACATTTTTCTTAAAGTGTATCTTTTCAAGTCTCTGCTGTACTCCCAAAGGCCAAATGGAAACACAATTCAAGCTTCTCTTAGTGCAGAGTGAACTAAAAGGAATTCACTTAAATTTTATAGAAGACTGTCCCAAATAGCTTAGCAATTAGCATTTTCAGCCAGTAATTAGTATTTTATTTTCTTTAAAAATTATGAGTCACATTCTGGAAAGCAGATCATCTGTTTGACAAGGGACAGACTTAAAGGCAAGGTTAAACCTTTAAGCAAAGGGCAAGTTATTTCCAATCTTCTCTTTACTTATGTTAAGGTCTCCTGGGACTAAAAAACATGGCTAGAAAATTGTTGAAGGATGCTTGACTGTGCAGAGCGTTCAAAACAAAAATGTCACTATCTTGTTTTCAATTAACTTTTAATTATGATCAACATAAATCTTACTTAATAGCTGGGTATGACTCGTTAGGCTCCAGCCACTCCTCTTTTCTATGCCAAAAACCTCTCAGAGTGTGCAAAGGATGACTTAGGAGCTGACTTCATCTAAACTCATTCAATCAGGGCTGACTCCTGAACCCAAAAGCAGGAGCTGGCACAATGAAAGCAGAGAAAGGGATTTTCAAAGTGTAAGTAGACAAAGGTGAACTAATAAACACTATGGAATAGTATGATCTGGTGCAGCCTCCCCAGTGTACATCATAGATGTACTCTCCCCAAAGCTCAAACACAAGCATGTCCTTTAGCACCTTGCTGTGGTGACTATCGAGCAGCTATCAGTATCTACGCAGTGTATATTTAAACATATATCCTATTGCTGTACATAAATTGTAACTTCTCCCCACTCATGTTCTGAGAGCTGATTTATTAAACACCAGTGTGTAACATTAGGTGCTTGGGAGTTAGCTCAGTGGAAAAACTGATCAGATTGTTCCTCTGCCTACTTGTCCCTCAGCCTACTGCCAGAACGCAGGGCAGCTGCCAAGGGGTCGCACACTCCTGACAGTTGCAGAGCAATTAAACCGGCATCCAACTCGCTCGGATTCCCTGCTTTAGCACTCCATACCTTTAACAGTTTGAACAGAAATCAACATTTCTAAAGGCAACCAAGACAAAAACCGAAACAAACACCACCACCACCCCAATACTCACCGAAAAAACCCAAAACAACTTACAGAACCACCCAAAAGCTGCACAGAAGTTATTTGTCCACCTTCCGTCTTCATTTGTTTTCAAATTTCATTTCATATTAGCCTTTCTAGCCAAAGAGTGTCCAGCACCTTCCTTCTCTCCTCTCATCTCCCTCATTTAGCATTTTAACAAATTTAGACCACACAAATTTTGTCTTTTGATTTTTCTTTGGATTTTCCTTTTTTTTTCCTTTTACCTTTGAAAGCAAACTGAAAACACTGCTGTCAACATTTGGGGAAACAGGTCTCCTCTGTAAATACTTACCTAGTTACCTAAGAAAAAAAGCCTTACCAACATCATACCTGCTCTTAGTTTTAGTTTCTTTAATGCATTTTAAATTGAAGGTATGCATTTAAACCGAGTAACTTCAGAGGGAAAGGGTACTTAAGAAAACAAAAGTATTGTCACCACGTCCTCCCCAGACACATCCAAGAACCAGTCAGCTCTCTTAGCTACAGACATATCCAGCTGTCCCAACAAATTCACCTGATAATCCATCACTTCCAGCTCCTACAATCATCATTTTCCCAGCCTGTTCTCATGTGCTGTACCAATGACAGAAAAAGACATTATTTGACATGACCCTTTGGATGCAGAGACCCGGAATACCTTCTCTGTGTAAAATATGTCCTTTTCCTCATTGATCATGATGCCACTCTCTGCTATCTGCGGACCTCGGCAATACCCTCTGCAGGGGGTATTTAATGACCTGTCTCTGTCTCCTCTTTGCAGGTCTGCTGCAAGAGAATGTTCCAGCTCTGACACTGTCACCATGACTTCCTCAGCTCGGGGGGTACATAGGTACACTCACATTCAACAAGTCACCATAGAAAGCTCCAGCTATGAAAGTTGCTCTCAAAGAATAGAATGGCCTCAGTATCACAAATAAAATCACATTAAAAACACCTCTCAAGGTACCATCTCATTGCGCATCTAACATTAGTCTCAAGCAATATGAATTCTAGATAAAATTCTAATTTAATACAAGAATGAGTTCCACATGAAATAATTTAAATTGAGTAACAAAAATGTTCATCAAAATGTCATTTTTAATATCAGAACTGAAGACGTAATTACCAAGTCCACTTACAGTTTGATCTTCACACTTTCCAACTTGCTTGACATGCTCAGAAGCCCACTTTTGTTGTAAACTTCTTTGAAATAGACATTTTAGAGATAAAATACAACTGCATTCTTTTTCCACTGCATAATTCCCATCAAAAATATTTCCAGCACTTCCATTTCTGATGGAATGACCTAATGAAAGCATCTGAAAACAGATGCTTTCTAAATGATCCTCAAATCAAAAGAGCTGTTTTCCTCCAGGTTGCATGATTTTGCAAGTCCTAAAAAAAAAGATTATCACCAAGCTCCCCTCAGGTAAGTTCACTTCACTCTATGCATATTGCATCATCTACAAAGAATATAGAAATAAATCTCTATAAATGTCCTTCTGTTTTCCTGTTCAAGGTAAACAGACCTTAAGTACTTAAGTAATTTGTCCATTTTGATGGAATTGCTGTTTGATCACATGCAATTCTGGGATTATTCGGTGCAAACTGGAAAGTTAGGTGCTCATACATGGTGCTGTACTAAGACTGCTAGTGAAAAACTTCTGGGAGGGATACAAAGCCTCTGATAAAAAAAAGGCCTCTCTTTTTGCTGCCACAAATAGGTTCATTTTGTTATTTTGTGAAAGATCAGGCTGGCAGTTTTCACTGTTTAAAAGTTCTCTTCTTTGAGACTATATGTAATTTTATGGCTAATGAAGTGGGAAAGGATGGTGAAAACCAGGATCTCTGATTTCACCCACACAGCACACACAGTCGGCCGTACAGCATCTCTTCAACTGGCTCCTCACATTTCCAAAACTTGGGGCCAGTGACCATCCACAAAAAAAAGTCAAATGAAAGTAATTCAGTTTCATGCCCTTCTAAGTCCTTTGTACTTCTGCTGGTCCTCCACTACAAGTACAAACAGCTTCTTGGTGTGCTGTTGACATTCCATAAATATGTCTTTTGTCTCTTGATCTAAGTCTTCTCAGATCCTTTCAGATGGGGCACAAAGGGAAAGACACTCCTCTCTGACAAGCCTGAAAGCTTCAATGTGGGGACTTGCCTTTTCAGACTAGTTAAAGTTCACAACATTCAGCTTTGAACATTGTCTTTCCTTCTTTTCTAAAAATTTCTAGTGTGCTTAACAAGTCAGAAAGCTGTAACATCGCACTGAGATTTGACCCCTCACTTAATATATGCTCTGTTCACTTACTGCCTGTTCAATATTGTTAAAAGAAAAACTTGATATTTCTATTTTCACGCTATCTCGCTTCTTTGTCTTGACTCTCCTGTGCTGCCTCCTGCTTCTTTTGCTGCTGGAAAACTCAGTTGTCCTCTAGCTGTCAAAGTCACATAAACACAAAAAACTAATCAATTAAAAAAAAATTTTCCCTCTGTCCTTGTGAAGGTCCTTTTTCATTCCCCTGTTCCTAATATTAATGTGCCTCTTAGGAATCAAGCATAAAAGATTACATGCATTTGAAGGAAAATCTTGATAGATGTGAAAAGCTATCTTTCAGCTTGAAATTACGAAGCAAAATTATTATTCCATATGCATCCACAAATAAAGGAAATTGAAGCTTCAGTGATTTTGTTTCAAGATTATTCCACTTTAATTTCAGGGGACTGTGTTTTTGACATCAGGGCATCCTGGGTCAAAGGAAGTTCTACACTGAAAGGCTGTTTAATCTTAAGTGTGACAAAGTAAGCATAAAACATTTATTTCCCTTGGACTTCCCAGGCAGCAAATAGCCTAGCTTACAATTGAAGTGCAGATAGTAAGTTGCTGAGAAAAATATTTTTGCTGATGAGTCCATATCAAACAGAAGGGTTTGTCCCAGAACTTTCCTATTTATTCCATTTTATTTTGTCTTACACGTCAGTTTCTTCCACGCACCTGGATCTCAACCACAACTCCTGCATAAACCCACAAGAGACTTACACCCACAACACGGGGATCAGCAGGTGAGAAATCTTTCTTAGGACATCAACACATGTACCCGAGGAAGAGAACAAGAGAAATGACACAACTAAGCAGCTGGTGCCAGCCACCTGTCCACCAGAGCCAGCTAGGAAGGACTGCTAGTGGGAAACAAAACACTTCTTGTTCCAACATCTTAAAAGAGAGATACCCAGAAATTACGTTGCATCAGTTAACATTCAATTGGCTTCAAATAATATAAAACAGGAAGAACCTGCAGCACTGCCCATGGAAATAGTTTATAAATACAACAGTATTAGAGTTCTCATGCTTGTGGGCTCTTAGTAATAAATGGCAACATACAAGTAAAAATAAACCACACAACACTTTGCTCAAACCATTTAATATAATTCTCTTTTATTCTATTTGCATTTTTTTTCCATCTCAATTGAAAATTTGAAATTCACAAAGTTAAAACTGGTTACCCCTGTGGGCCTGAAGGACACCCAGTCAAAAAATGCAGAGGTAAGAAAATCCCAGCAAATGCCATAAGGCCGACTGAAGCCTGTCTCTCTAGAGTTGCACAGGAAACCTTTGTTGTATTTGGCAGCCACTCTCTTGTGGGGCTCTCAGAATTTATTTTTTTTTGTCTACAAACCTTATTGCTCAACAGAGGAAGAAAATTCAGCCAAAACAAGTGAGTTGCTAATACCTTAGCTATTTTACTTTGACAACCTAGATTATTTTGGATATTTCAAAAGCTGCACATCCTTTATGACAGGATTGTTTAATCTGCAAACCATAACCTTTGGTCCTGCTCCTCAGCACTGATAATTACTGAAGAGCACAGATTCCACAGAAGTCATCAATTGGCTAACAAACCATCCATTTTATAGAGAGCCTGAGCGCTAATCAAACTCTGCCTTGCCAGCCAGGTTCTGCAGTTCCTCCTATATCATCATGTAAGAGACCAAACATTTCCGATGGCTTTCTCTCCTCCATGCAGGAGTGCCTGGAAGCACTGCAGTAAAAAAATACCCAGTCTCTATGGGAAGGGAGGGTCTGAAATTGCTCAACAGCCTGTCTGCTGGCTGACCAAAGAGAAGATTTTCATGGCTCTGGCAGGAGCTTTGTCCAGCCTTTCACAGCCAGTAACCATGAGTTCTAAATTATGACAGCTGCAAATCTCAGGGAAGAGAGGAGGCCAAATATATATCCACAAATGTCAAATACGATCTTATTTATTCATCCCTGAGATGGGAAATACCTGTGTGGTATGTCAATCTGACTGATAGAAGTGGGCACATAGCAGAATCTTATTGAAATTAAAGGGCATTATCTCCCTAGACACCTACCTATAATGGCACAAAACAGCAGGACACACCATACACCAGCCTGTGGACTGTGCTGGGGACATTTTTCTTCAGAGACAGAGGAAACTGCTAGGGAGTGACAGTTTATTTACCTCTGATACTGATCAAGAAATTAGTGAAAAATTTGAAATTTGGAAGAAAGCAATTTGAAAATGAAAAAGAATAGTATGTGAAGCAGGAAAAGGTATAGCAGTAGCACAGTAAACACACTCAGCTTCACAAAAAAAAATAAACCCCAAACACATTTAACAGTTTTACTGCAGATTACAAGCAGAGTAGCACTGAAGACAATGAAAGGCAATTGGGAATCCAGAAGTGAAACTACACAGAACATACCACAAGAATTTATACAAATTACCTTTAAAGAGGGTAGAATAGAACTCGAAGTAACAAGGCCAAACAAAAATCTACCATAGAAACCATAATAGCTTGAGGATGTATTAACTTATCCACAGCAAGCCACAAATTAAATACATAGTCAAGATAGGAGAAAGCATTTACATGAAAGGAAAAAAGAAACGGAATCAAGACAAATAAGCAAATGATTGTAGCCAAAAAAATTTTGAGTAAGTATTTAGAAGAACAGGTATCTCAGTAAGATTCTCTCTCACAGAAATAACAAATAGGGACACCTAGGTTAATCAGATTAAGATTACTTTTACCACAATATACAAAGAATTTTAATCGGCATAAACTTACAAAGGTGCCCTAAAACAATACAATCTAAGGTGTTCATTCATAAAAAGACTTACTAGTCCAACAGAAAGAGAGTAAAACTATATTTAAGCATAATTTGAAACAGGAGACTGATTTAGTGTTCACGAACAATACCAAAGTAATCCAAATAAATGCTTCTATTGCATAGAGCATTTTCTCTCACCTCCATTTAATTAATTACAAACTGTATCTAAGACCTGGAAAACTCCACCACTTTTGTAACTTCTAAAAGTAGGAGGTTTTAACAGTGTTCATTCCAGATGAACCAAAAGCATGATTTGTTCAACCTCAGGTTCTTGCTACAAGAATGCATTTCAGGGATAGCATGAAATGAGTCCAGAAGTTCATGGAACTGCTTATGCTGGGATCCTTCAATAAGTCCCGCCATCATTTGAAGACAGCAAAGACCGCTGCCTTGAAAAACATGGTGCTGTCCTTATCAGTTCCTTCTAAGTCACAAAATCAGCTGCAGTTCGATACTATGAGCTCTCACTCTGCCCCCCAAGTACACTGTGTGGATCTGGAACACGCTGTGCCAGGAGAACATGCAGCCTTCAGAAAAAAAATGCCCTAATTAAAGCTACAGAACATTAGCAACATGAATTATATAAACAATTGCTAAGGCAGCGTGAGCCCAAACCCAAAGGCAATCTCTGCTCCACCAGCTACCAAGTTCTGGTAAACTGTGGGAAAAGGTGTGTAAAGGATACAACAGATATGCATACCATTTTAGAAGATCCTTTAGGTAGAATTGGTGCCTGTGGATTAAGAATGTTAAGAGCAGGTATGCAGCACTGCAAGGAAGCAGCCATGTGTAGGTTAGGAAGGACAGAATTTGGAGGGTATAATGCCTAAATCACACTCCGCACAACCTGTTACTTGCGTGTAAGCTAGGATATAGTCTCCTGTTAATTTATGCTTGTCAGTTCAATAGGCCTTACAATACAAAGCTATTCCATAATGACTGATTGTTGTTTCTAACAGTTACAAAGTCCCAGTTCAGAACACATCATGGTTTATGTTGGTTTTTCCGTTAGCTAAAGCAGCAGCATTTACCCAGACTACTAAAAACATTGTGCATTAAAAGATAGCACACAACCCTGAAATAAGCAGCACATTTGGACTCACTCTCCCATCCAAAATCCTTCTTTCAGTAGAAATCATAGCAACAACCATTTGGCAACAAAACAGTCTTCTTGCTATGAAACTCGATACAATTGTTCAAAAAAAATCCACTCTGCAGCTGCTGCCAGAGAAAAATCCAAACCTTAACAATAGGCATCTGGACTTGGTGCTTGGAAATAATTTGGGAAAGAAGTTTTACCTCAGTTTGAGCACACTTATAAACTAGAATTCTGTTGGCATTGTTTACCTCAGAAAAGACACGTGAATAGTAAAGGGCAACCACCCTTCAGAATCAGGCCCTTTTTGTCAGACAGATGCCACAAATGCCAAGGCATCAGTCCAAAATGCAGGGAAATAGTAGAGAGTACATTTCTTCTAAGAAATAGATGTATGAGAAGAAAAAAACAAGTAACCCTAGCTAACAAGTAGCTGCTAGCTGCAGTATCAGAAAAGGGGAAGTGGATATCTACTTGACCTATTATATTACTTAGGACACCCACCAGTTCTGAAGTATCACTAACTGATCTATGAACCCTTGAGGCTCCTCTCAAGAGTTCTCTGAGAGAAGATAATCACCATTAAAGATGCCTACCTCCAGTAAGGAATGTTTTAAAGTTAATTAATGAAACACAAGGGAAAAAAAGAAGAGTCTATGCTTGCTTCTTGAGGAGTAGGGCTGTGGTTATCCTGATGAACTAATGCATTAAAAGTACACTGTTTCCATGAGTTTGAAGATTTTGCAATGAGACTTTTCACAAAGACACTAAAAGCTGCACCAAGACCCCAGTCTCTTAGGCCAGCTTTCAGCCTGTCACTGGGCATGCAACCCCAGCTGGCATGCAATCCAGGGCTGGCCTCTGCTGTTGCTGGCTTCAACAACAGGACAGGATTTTTTTAAAATAAGGTGATTATCAGTAGTAGGGAATTAACACAAGTCGGTTGAGAAGGGAACAGTAAAGCTTGTACGTCCTGCTTTGCTGTTGGAAAGACTTACAGCAAGAGAACACTGTTTACACACAATAATGCGTGGTTACAGCTGGTTTGTATCACAGGAGAGGCTGTGAACATTTGTTTAGACTACAGGCACAAAGTTTTTAAAAGACTGAGAGCCTCTTCTTTTAAGCCAGAATATTTTTTTTAACTATTTCAGCATTTACCTCCCTACCTGAACAAAGCTTTGTCTCCCCTGCTACTGGTAAGGGAAAAAAAAAAATCTTTAAAGATGTGGGACAGTGGACACTAAAGATTCAGCAGCTGCTTGATGTAAATAAGATTGAGACCCATTTTATCTCTGCTCCCCTTAAACTCTATCCTTGCTTACTAACAGCCACTGCCTAAAGAACAAACCCATGAAGGAAGACCTCCACATACAGTAAGATATACTTAGAGTATGTCTGTCTTTTTATAGCAGAGTTTTTGCACTGAAAAGTTTCAGTTCAGAAGGAAGTTAGAAATGCAAGCTCTGTTTTGCTTCTCAGGTTATCTTTTGAATACTCAGCGTCTGTATTTCAGCTGTTATGAGTTGCTCCATTTGCATTTTTGTGGAAAGGAAAAGGTGTCCAGCAGCAGCCAATGCCTTATTGATAAAGTAACTTAAGCTCTAAGTGTCACAGCTAATTAGAAAATACTTATTATCATTTATTTCAGAGCTTCTTTTCATTACCAAGATAGAGCAGAGACATGAGAATACAAAATCAGCATCACACCTCCACACCTGGCTGGTATTAATAAGCAGTTAATAGCAATGGGATTTGGGATTTAACTGGCATTGCCATGACAGGTGTGAACAAGACATCATCTCTGCTTTTCAATGAGGAAAATGTGCTGTAAAATGCATGTGGATCAGCACTGTCTCCACTCTGCCTATTGGGGTAATCTAGAAGACCCTTGGCACTTCATCTACCAGGCACTTGTTTCTCCAGTTGAAACCCTGACTCTTCAGTGACTGCCTTGGTGTAAGGCACACACAGATACAGAAAATGTATTTGATGCACAGCTGGTACAAGCCACCATCTGGGACAACCCATGCACAGCACCATACAGAGTTCCCATAGCAAGGCTCAAAGACAATTCACAACCTGGATACAAAAGCACAGCTGTGCTAGCATGGAGGTCAGCTGGCACCACATCTCCACAAAATGCCCTTTCCAAAGGGAAAAGCACAATCCAATGAATGGAGAAAAGGTCAAGTACATTCACTTCACCTCAAGGTGAGCTTCTGCTGTCATATGTTACATTTTTTTCTATTCTAACTGCTAGAAATGGTCAAAAAACAAATCTTATTCGATTTTTACCATTAAAAAAAAAGGGGAATGCATGAACTGGAAAGAAACTTCAGTGGAATTCATGTTGTCAAATTCTCCTAAGAAATATCCATTTTATGTACTTGCAAGGCTTCCCACTGTGCCATTACCTCCTTACTAGGCAACTGATATCTCCTTGCCTTAAAATATTGACAACAAAAATTCCAAACAGCTGTATCATCAAACTAAATGTACTTCAGTACTTATTGGCCAATATTTCCAAGGTACTTAACTTGTGAAATCAAACTAGTATGGGATGACATTATAATAAAGAATTCTGTAGTATTAAACCGTCTTATGATCTTCAAAAGAAAAAAAAAGTACTTTCAAAATTAACTATTTAAATTAAACTGAAACTATACTATTTGCTCTTTCACAATTTATCAGACACCAAAACATACAGAGGTGAAATTATTTTAAAGACCAACTTCAGAATCGCTATCAGTATTCAAATTCCCATTTATCAAGTTTGCCTCTACTCATTTTCACCATATGCTTAGTCCCTCTGTTTAGAGATTTTTCAAAACAAAACTTCCCTGAAAAAGTGATTGAAGTGTTTACATTTGTTTTGCCATCACCTGTTGAGCACTGCTAAGGAAACAGCGTCACAGAGTCCCTCCAAGGTGCCAGCCCTCCCTTTGACAGCAGCAGATCCAACAGGAGAACGCCGGTGTGCGTTTTATGGCAAGGCTGGGTCAGAACAGAGAGCTCTGAGGGGCACCACGCCTTTGGCGAGCTCTCCTTTTCGGGGGTTCTGGACTTCAAACACGAGAGTTGTTCTTGTTGCAGTCGTACTTCCAGCACCCTCTAGTGCCGACAGCGGCTTTGACTCGTTACTCATGGGTTACTATAATCACCATCTCTCCATAAGCCAAGCCTCCCCTCCCCGCAAAACTGCTTTGCCAACTTGAACACTATTGATGTCCCCTGCTGCAGGAGCTTCCCATACCACCACGAGTTCCTGCTATATATCCCCTTCTCATCTCTGGCATGTTAATTTTTCTTTCAGCAAAGGAGATGCTAATTTTTGTGTAGCACAAAGAAAACAGTGTAATTTCCCTTCAAATAAATACATCCCCCGAACTGAAGTCAACATATGAGTATATTGTCTTTGTGTTAAGTTTACTTAGGCAAATTAATAATCAATTATTTGAGTCAGTCACATCACCTCCTAAACGAAGGCATTATTATACAGGCAGCCTTTCTTATCTTTGATTTCCTGACAGAAGACTTCAAGGCATATATTTCAGAACCCTCTCCCCTTTGCAGCCACATGCTGGTTGAGAAAGGCACAAAATGGAAGACAAAAAGCCATTTGAGACCAACTATGGAGCTTACAAACAGAACAGATTTTGAAACGTACCAGATCCATTGCCCCATGCTGAAATGTCGGCCAACCAGCATCCCAGTGTGAAAGCAGAGTGTGGGGAGTGATTGATCACAGCTCCCAGGCTCCAGATAGGGATACAGAGCTGGATATTCTATTAAGGAGCAAGGCTGAGATCAAATACGGTACAGGAAAGTAGGAAACGTGCTGAAAACCAAGTCAAACATAAAATGTAGTTAGCATTTCAAATCAGATATCTGTCCTGACTTAATGAACTGCAGGGGTGATATAGGGTACCACACTCTTCCTTAGGGACTCTCATTCTACCCTCTTGAAGTCACAACAATGTTTTTTTCTCTTAACCATTCTTATACTCTATCGTTTACATGGGATTTCACAAGTGTTGGGACAGTTTAGAAACTTACAGACTAGGCAGAGTGCATAAACCTAACTAGTAACACATGTTTAGAAGGACATCACCTCTTGGCCTGGAAGGAATTCCATCGAAGTTGGTAACATATTTAAAGTTATTCTATTTTTATTTGCAACACTAAAAATAGATGTCTCAAAACTACAGCTGCATTCTCTCCAACTAGTCTACCGGTAATTACTTACACAACCACACAGTGAATTCTAAATGCAAACAAATCTTTGGCCAATGCTATTTGCTATGATCTATGAACTATTTGCTCAATTCAATGCAATACGTTTTTTCAAAAATTTGCAAAAATACACCTTGTTGTACTTACAATTACATTCTATTGATTAATTCCTCCTAAACAACCATCAGCTGAATGCACTAGCATCCTTACTGAATCAAGTCACTACTTTGGGAAAGACCAAAGCAACTTTCTGCAGACAGAAAAAACCTATGAATTTTGTATACCGGAAATGTAAATTTAAACAAATAAATTAGAAAAAGCATACAAGGCTACCACTTCAAATAAATACAATCAAACAACATGTTAGATTAGTTTAGCTCCATACTTGATTGAATACCACAAACCAGATGCTTTCAGTATCTTCTACTACCTCAACTTCCAAAAACTGGTACAGGTAACTGGTACTTTATACACCTGTGCATCAAACCACACTTAAAATATAGGTTATGACAATAAACTAAAAGGCTGAGTGCATCTAAATTTTTTTTAAAAAAACACACTATGTTTATTATTTATTAATAATTTTATATTACATTATTATTTACAGTTATTATTCATTATTTCCTAACAAATTTATGGCAACTATTTTAACTTTGAATACGAAAGTCTTTTAAACTCTGCCACACTGACCCAATCTAATTGACATAAATGTTCCACATTTAGAACAGTACTACTAAAAACTTTGGGCAGCATTACTTGGAACAATTACACAGAGCATCTGCAGCTGAAAAAACCCTGTATACAATAACTAATAAGTGGTCCTCTGATACTGAAATCACATTAATTGTGGCTGCATTACTGGGTTTTCTGCTGAAGTGTGAGAAGGAAAATCAAATTAATTGTGGTGCTGGAAGCAGAGAAAGCCAGTGCTGAAAGCAGTGGCTATGCTGTAGGGTAACAGTGCTCTGCACTGGTGCCGGGAATATATGGTTTGTTTTATCTCTCTGTGCCCTAGGATATATGTTTGATATATATAGTCTTGATCTCTATGTGATTTATCAGCTTCAAAGCTTATGGCAGATTTCCTAAAATGCTGTAAATAAACATGCATTACAAAAACATATGCATTAAGATGCACAAGGTATTTGCTTTTCTCCCTTATCAAGGAGAAGGATGAACATACCAAGTTCCTGTGTTTTAACAAGACTTGACTACATTTAGTGTAGACTGGGACAAAAGAGTCTCATTCACATAATAATGTGGATTAAAGGGACTGTCTTTTCCTGAAGACCTTGGATTTTTTCCCCCTTTGACAGAACTCTGGCTTTACTCAGTGCCTGTGGCTCAGGACCTGGACGCAATGTACTGTCCCATACAGGAGGAGCACTAGGTTGCGTCTGCCTTTGGGTTCTAAAATATTCACCAGAACGAGAGCATGACACAGCTGTTGCACCCAACAGCAACTTAGGCTGCACGTGTAAATTCTGCTCTCAGCTCCGAAGAGAGTGCACTGTTGAATTGCCAGAGCATCCGAGGTTGGCAGGCAGGTTTCTGGGCACACTGTGCCCTCTCACACGCATCGCCAGTTCCCTGTGACCACAATACTCCACGGTGTGTGCTACTGTCCCTGCGCAATCCTCAGTTAACCTCCGAACTGGCATTCGGTCAGCAGAGAAGAAAAGGACGGAGTTTACAGCAGCATGAGCGCAACTACCAGCTCATAACGCACCTGTCCCTGTTACTGTCTGTGAGGGGCGACTGTTTAAAAATCAATTACAAGCGTACCAGAGATACCTTCAATCGCGCAAACAGCCGCCAAAACTACACAGCTGTGCAAGAACTGCAATTGCTATTCTGGAGCAGCAGTGAAGGGCGCAGACACCATAAATCACGGTGTACTCCAGACATTCGCATTGCTTCTGACAGCGGTTTTCCTCCAGATACGAGAACACAATGTGCTCAGTAGCTCAGCAAACCCACAGCTCGTCCAAGTCGGCGAACAAGGGGGGGG
>VWZV01000527.1:1323640-1389420 GCA_013397155.1 Irena cyanogastra
GGGGGGGGGGGTGTGGGGTTTAGCAAAGCTTACCCATCAGTTTCATCTGTTCAGCCTTTCTGCCCACTTAAACAAGGGAGTTAACGCATTTTTCTCCTCAGACAGGCGTAATTCCTTACCCTTGCAGTGCCCTGGCAGCCCGTGCCACTCGCTGAGGCCAGGAGGGACCGGAGTGCTCGCGGGGGGTGACGGCAGCACAGCCCCTCACGGGCCAGCGCAGCCCTGCTCAGCGCTCCCGCCACCTTTCACCCTGGGAACAGCCGCGGAGAGCAACCGGGGGAGGTTTCGGATAAAAACCCTGATAATGAGCACAGACAGTATGCCCACAAGCCCTACAGCTCCACACACTCACCGACGCTCTGAGGAGAGCTCGGCAGGGGCACCAGTGAAGGGAGGAGAGCCCTATACAAACCACCTGACGGGCGGCTGTGGCCAGGTGAGGGGCGGGCTCTGCTCCCAGGAAACCGACGGGAGGGGACAGTCTCAGGCTGTGCCTGAGGAGGTTCACGTTGGACATTAAGAAGAATTTCTTCAGAGAAAGAGTGTTTGGAAGGAGCTTCCCGGGAAGGTGGCGAAGTCACCGTCCCTGGAGGTATTTAGGGAGAGTCTGGACGCGGCACTGGGTACCTCGGTCTGGGTGATAGATGAGGCGGTTTTGGAGACGTTCCCCTCCTGCGCTGCTCCATTGTCTCCGTGAGGGGGCGCGCGTGCAGCCCGCCCGCAGCACGCAGCGGCGGCGGGGCCAATCAGCGCCGGGCGGGGCGGGGCCGGCGCGCGGAGTGACGCGAGGCAGGGCGGGGTCGGCGGCGGAAGATGGCGCGGTGCGGGTGCGGGGCTGGGCTGTGTTGCTGCTGCTGTGGCGGCGAGCGGGAGAGCCGCACCCCCGAGGAGCTGGTACGGCCGCCGCCTCGCGCTCCCCTAGCCGCCCCCTGGCCCCCCGCCCTGGACTCGTGTGTGCTGGCGGAGCCCGTTCATCCCAGNTGCCCGCCGGTGTCCCCGGGGCCTGCGGCTGCCGCAGGACGCCCGGGCCCCTTGGGCCGGGGTAACAGCGTTTCCCCCCTGCAGGTACCTGCTGTACGCCTCGGGGGACTTCGTGAAGGTGCACAGCGTGAACACCGAGGAGACCCTGCGCCTCCTGTGCGGCCACGCTGACCTGGTGACCGGCATCCAGCTCAACCCACAGAACCACATGCAGGTTTGCGGGGAGAGGTCTGGCTGGAGGTGGCCGGGGTGCCCCTGACCCTTATGTGCCAACCTGGGGGCTGTCCCGGGGCTGGCTGGAGTCTGGGAAGGAGCTGGGCGTGATTAGGGCATCGTCGAACAGATGTTTCGCTGAAATCAGACAAGAAAGGTAGAACTGTGTCAGTTTCCTACAAACATAAACGTGAAATGTCACGTGGATTACGCTCATTGAATGGAATGACAACAAAACGGAAATACAGCAAAATTTCTGGTTCTTTGATTGAAAGGGTTAAAGAAGCATGTGAGAAAATCAGAAATACTGTGGTTGGTGTTTGCCCTTCTGTATCTGCTGGTAGTGATGCAGATGTGACTAAATCCCTTTAAGTTGCCCAGTGGCTCCCTCTGTCCCCAGCCTGCCTTCCCTGCTCCTAGTTTGCTTGGGCTTTTTTGGTGTCTGGATATAAACAAGAGTTATTTCCAAGAGAGACTGATCTGCATATTAGCCATGCAAAATTAGATGTTCACATGGTGGGTGTCTGTGCATTCACTTTTTGTGACAATGTACATTTTGAACTAGAGTAATAGTGCTGTACTTCTACTGTATTTGAAGGCAGCACAGAACTGGTCTCTGTCCTGTATTTTTTATTATTCAGTTACCTGGAATCATGGTGGTGATTTTTTGTAGAATCTGGCTTTGATATATTGCTGTTACTTATGTAGTTGTTTTGGGTTTTTTGTTGTTTTTTTCTTCAGCTCTATTCTTCCTCTCTCGATGGCACCATTAAGCTCTGGGACTTCATGGATGGGATTCCCATCAAAGTATGTTGAGTTATTCTTGTTAAGAGCATGTCAAAAATGGGCACAAATCAGTCTGAGATGGGTTGTTCTACTATTAACACAACCTAAAACCCATCTAATTATGGCAGTAATAGAACGTGTGATGATGGTGATGATGATGCAGATCCTTTTGGGGAAGAAGATGTACTGACATACTGACATTGATACCTGCTGCAGTTTGGAGTCCAGTGTGGCTCTGGGAAGTGTTCTGCAGTTTGGGATACACCAATAGGAATTGATTCAATGGCTTGAAAATATGGGCTGCTTACTCTTGCTCACATTTTCTGCTAAATACCCACCTCTGGGTGTGCCTTCTGCTTTGTATTAGGGATAAGGTATCCTGAGGCTTGTCAATAAATCTGATATCTCATATTTTATTAGTACTGTTTTAACATTTGTATTAGTTCCTGATAAAGATGTGTTTGTCTTAGAATCGAGAATTTTAAGTAATACATGAACATTTCTTTAAGATGTGATTTCCTTATTTTAAAGATATACACGCAAATGTAGTAATTGTTGATTTCCTTCTCTTTTTTTTCTTCAGACTTTCACTGTAGGATCCAAACTTCTGGCACTGTACACACTTGCTAGTGCTGAGGACTCGGTATTTGTTGTCATTCCAAAGAAGGGTGAACGAGGTACAGTACAAGCAGCATCATCCATGTCATCTCAGTCATTCTGTGTCTGTGCTACTGTCCCAGTGAGAGGTGTGCTGCAAGAATGGGCTTTAATATGTTAGTTGTGAATTATTTTCTAAATCCTGTGGCAGGTGTCTGTAGTCCTGCATTTTGTACCTCTTTCATTCTCATTCCATGACATCTGTCATTCCAGTACTTGTCTAGAAGAGTGCTTGTCTTTGTCTGGTCCTTGTTCTTCAGTACTACTGTTGGTTTCAGACAGATTTTTTTCCTTTGGTCAGATACATTCCAGCTGGTCTCAGTTAAGCTGACAAAAGGAGCAGGCCAAGATCTGGAAGGCAAAGAGCTTTCAGTGGTTCTGGATGGTGTGGATGCATCAATGAAGCACATTGCATTTGGAAGAGAGGTATGTTCACCTTTGGGTTTTGTTCTTCTCTGGGTGTTGGGCTTTTTTTTTTTCCTCTCAGATGAGCTCTATACTGTTTATACCTTGATACAAGGCACAGCAGTACTGAAACAAAACTGGAAGTAAATGAATCAGTGTAAGAGCTGTGCTTTCTTTAATATTATAAAAACAAAAAAGAAACTTTGACATTTATAATGGGAAACTATTTACTCAACATCAGCTTATATGTTGTCTCCAGACTATTTTGTTGTGAAATGTGCTTTATTTTTTTCTTGTGTGAAAGCATAATCTGTATGTCCTAAATGGCTTTACTTTAACAGGGTTCGTATGTGGTATCAGTGAAGGATGTGAATCTCCAAGTTTATTTTTTTAAACGGAAACTGTTGAACAGGTAAGAATAAGAATGAAAATATCTGGCATTGATTCTGTCAGATATAGCCTAAGTGTTTTCTAACTCATGATGTGTGCACACATGATCTCATATTGGTTTTCTGCAGGAGGGGATGTAGTCACTGTATAAGAAGCTTCCTGTAGAAGTGAACAGTGAGCAGACTGGGGGCAGTGGTACCTTACCTTTGCAGCTCAGGAATGTATTTTTTTCCGTTAAATATTTCGGTTGATGCTGACGTGAAGCAAGTGACATAGTTTGGGCAGGGCCCAAGCAGTGGGAGGGAAACAGGAGAAAAGGAGGGGGAGAGAAAGACAGAAGCAAAAACTCTTTCAGCTTGATTGAAGGTGAAGAATTAAGGAAATCAAGAGGAACATAAGTCTGTCACTATTTTTTGAGAGGGCATGTAGCCATAACAACTTGAAAATGTTTAATTTTGCTAATCAAAATTATTTTAATGTGCACTAGCTGATCCTTTTGAAAACTTGTTTCAGAAAAAACAACCTAACTCTTACAATTAAAGTTACCTTCTTAACTTTTGAAGGTTTTCTTTAAGTACAGTGAAGACAAAAGGAGACAATCGCTTCAGTTGTGTCGTGTGCCATCCTACGGAGGATTGCATTGCAACTGGCCATGCTGATGGAAAGATCCGCCTCTGGTATGTGCCTTTTGGTTAACTGTGTATCCCACAAACTCCTCTGACTGTAGGAATTAAGTCAGACCTGAGCAGAGCAGTCTAGTTTGTCCTTAGCATTGCCATTTTCAGAAGTCAGAATGAGCAGTGAACCTGCAGTGCTGACAGTGTATATGTCAAGTGGAAGTTATGCTCCATTGAATCTAAACTTAGGTGTAAAAGGTAACGTAAGAACAGCTGAAATAACTCTTTATGGGCAAATAGAGTCCTAAGGAGAGCATATCAGTGGAATACATGATTGAAAACATTACATGGTTAAATTGCTTCCAGGGCTGAGTTGCTCAGTACATCTGATACGTGAGGTATTAAAAATTAACCAGGAGGGTTCTGAAAACCTGTAGTGTGGCTCCTTCCCTCCTTCTGCTTCACCTGAGCATAGGATAAACTAGTCTAGAAGTTAGGGGATAGGATGATATAATTGATTCAATTCAGTATTTCCTTTTGTTTACTCTGTTGTTGGTGTTGTGAGTAAAGAATTGTTTTGTTCCTCTCCACACAGGAGGAATTTCCACGACAGGAAATCGTACACATACTCTGCACTGCACTGGCATCATGATATTGTCATGGATCTGGCCTATTCTGTGGAGGGTGAGGAAAAGAAAAATAAAAACCTGAACAAAGCAATAAAAAGAATCTTCCAAAAAACCCCAAAAATCTCTATTAAACAAGCAAAACCTTCTTAAATTTTAAGTGTTGCAGCAGACAAGGAAGAATCTATAGAAGCTCCAAGTTTGTCCACTTACTGTCAAGTTAATTTCTAGAATTTTAAGTGTATCCAGGAAGGATCTGAAATAAAAACTGTAGGAGTTATTTTTTTATATGCATTTTGATTGGCATTTATAATGTCAAATATCTGCCTCTTGTGGTAGAAGGAAAAATCTAACCCCTTCTCTCCCCTCTTCTCCCTCACCTCCACTCTTCCTCCCCTTCCATTTCATTAATAGTACTGATAAGTTCTTGCCAGTTTTACTTGCATCCAGATAAAACAAGTCAGTCTTGAGCTCAAACCTGCTGTCAGAAATACTACACTTTTATCTGAGTTGTGTGATGTGAACTATTCTCCTTAAGGTATTTTTTACTGCAAAGTACCTTTTACAGAAGGAGAACAATTCAGCCAATATCCTAACACAAATATCCAGCTGATTCCAAAAGTGATGGGATCTACTACTCCCAAAGTATTGCTTAAATTTCACTGTAGACACAAGTTCCTGTTACTTAATCCAAGTTTCTCTAGCAATTTAACAGGGGATAATGAGAACCATGTCTTTGTGTATTGCCCAGACTTGATATAATTGTTTACTTGTGGCAGTTTAAAGTTTTGAGAAACTCATGTCTGTCTGTCATTGTAAAGACACAGGCTGCTGATTTTCTTTCTTTTTAAGCAAGACCTTTTAACTGTATTCTGTTGCTGAAAAGGAACCAGGTTGCTGAGTGGTGGAGTTGAATCTGTTCTAGTCCAGTGGCACAATGAATCTTCATGCCAGAAGGATTTCCTGCCTCGTTTGGGGTCTCCCATCGAGTACATCTCCATGTCCTCTGACGGCATTCTCTGCTGCACCCTGCACGCAGACAACAGTAAGCCAAAACACATCTGAGTATCACCTCAATGGAAATGCAAATCTGTATGAGCTTTATTTTGTTGCTTTTGGATGAATTAACTAAGAACTGCCTAAAATTCCATTAGTGGTCTGAAAAAACAGATTCTTGTTCTTTTGCTCTTTGATCAGTTCTGTGAATTTTCCTGGTGACTGCCGTAACTTGGCTTTCCACCTTGGTGTCATAAACTGGGAAAAGATACATTTACAGTAGAGATGGTTACAGTCCCTTTCCCACCAGGAGATGTGTGCCTTTTGCAAGACTTGGTCTGCTTTCTCTTTCAGGAATTACAATAATCAACAGCAACCTAAGGTTTTCCAGAAGTATTCAAGGACTAATCAAAAGTAAGTGCAGTAAAATTTGTCTTCCACTTAGAGGGTGGAATGTGTCACTTGACAGCTTTGGTCATTTGCCACCTGATTTTTGTTTCCAGGTAGGGATGTCAAGACTGGCCTAGTGGTTGATCCTAGAACGAAAGCTTTGGTCCTGAATGGAGAGCCAGGCCACTTACAGTTCTATTCCCTCCAGAGTGACCAACAGTTGTTCAGTGTAAGTTGGATGGCCTTACACCAAAACTTTAACTTACTCAGTCAACTAACTTATGCATCAGAATTTATTTGAACACTTAAAATGGCAAATGGGGAAAAAAACCTTGCAGCTATCCCACAAGTCTGAATTCCATGCTGAGATGTTCTTGGCTCTATCTCTGACTTCACTTGCTAAGCAAATCTGAATATTGATACTGAAAAAAGTACTTTAAAACAGTGTGCTATCCTCTTAAATGTCAAAAACATGTACGTAAAACACCTTCAAATTATTTTTCATTCTTTCCTACACTTCACATCATTGTGGAATGCACATGCTTTCCCCACATGTTGGGATACTTCTTTGTGCCACAGCCCAGCTCTCTAACTGGAGCCTTCAGAACATCCTTTCTCCATGCTTTCATGGTTGGTATCTCTTAGAGCTCTACCTGAATTAAGTACAGCTGTGGCCTTGCTTTGCAGCTGGACATTGTGCAGCGCCAGTACATCCACCAGGCGGGTCTGAAGCAGTCGGACCTGGTGAAGGTCGCGTTCAGCGCTCAGGGCACCTGGCTGGCCACAGTGGAGGAGAGTGAAGAAGTGACTGACCCCGAGCTGCAGCTGAAGCTGTGGTTGTACAGTGAACAAACACAGAGGTAATGATAACAGCTGGCCTTCCAGCTGTCAGTCACACAAATCCCTGCACACATGTTTCCCTGCAAAGGCAGAGTTTTTCCAGATCTGGAAAGCTACCATGCACACTATAGCATCTGCAGCAAAGCGCAGAGTTGCACTGAATACACATGGGAAATAATTGTTCTGGATCTATTTTACTTAAAGTAATCAGAGACTATTGTAACCATGGGACTTAAATTCACATACTTTCTCAGTATTAAAAATCATGGACCTGACAGAATGGTTCTGTAGCTCATATAGTTTCCCCACCTCTGTGTAATCCACCATTAATTGATTAGTCCTTCTCCAGAAGGTACAGAAGATTATCATTTTCTTGTTGGTCTTTGTCTTTAGCTAACATATGCATCTGGTTTAGCTTTCCTTAATTTTCCTATTAAAAAAAATTACATTTTGACTACAAATTGTTATTTTCTTAAGGCAAAAGAAAGCTACTACACAGATAACCATGTGACTGATTTTCTAAGTACTGGAAAGACTGCCCAGGGTTCAGGCTGAGTATTTGAGAGAGGCTTGCCTAGTGATAGTTCTTGGTGCTGGGCTATTGTATGCAAGCCATTAGGGAAACCTGATCTGTTAATGCAATACCATTTAGCTGTCTTAATTAGAAGTTCCTTTGATTGCTCTTCTCCCTGCCCATTCCAGAATCAGCTTGAACTGAAGTCTTCTCCAAGTTCCAAATTAAATAGAATGGCAAGCTTCTGTTTTCTTTTCCTATAGCTTTGCACTGAACACCAGAATAAACACACCCCATGACAACCACATCACAGACATGTGCTTTCGTGACATGGGTGAACTGGGAGATGACTCTCTCATGCTGGTGACAACTGGCAGAGACTGTGTGTTTAAAGTCTGGGTGATAGTAGAAGACTCTGATTCAGAAGGTAAGCGTGGCTGAAATGTAACTTACTTCATCTTGTAGCATAGAACTGTGAGAATAACCTGAGTTGGAAAGTATCTACAATGCCATTTGAAGTCATGCTCTAGAAATTAAGATTCTGCTTTCATTTGCTTAGTCCTCTGCTTCTGCTGCTGCATGAAGTACTGTGTTCTGAGCATCCTGTGATGGAGTTCTGCCATAGTTCCACAGTATTAGTTTGGTATGGAGGTTCCTGATATAGCCAAAGACCTTGGCAAGCAGCTGCAGAAGGGAATGACAGCCTGTGTTCATTGGTTAAAGAGCTGTTTGTGGTAGTGATTTTTCCATGCTGAGAAAATAGATTTTTGTCAGTCTTCTGGGTTGGCTTTTCATTTGAGACTCCTGCTCAAAGGAGCAGGATACAGAATTATGTTACTATGTTTTAGCTGACTTAATGTAAAATAATAGCACTTTTGCAATTTGACAGATCACCACTTCAGAGTTCATTTTTTGAACATCCTTCCTTTCCATGAGGTACTTCAACATCATAGAATGGGTATTTAGGTATTTCTGAGATACTTTTAATAACCAAATTTAACCTCTTGAAAGACATTCTGATGTTCACGTCTTTCAAACAGACCATCTGTGTATGTTTATTTATTGTTCTGTATGCCTTTGGATGTGAAATACAAAAGATTTCCAACATATTAGTGTCCTTTTACTTAAATGTTACTAGAGTGTCAGGCACACTTAAGTGAAGTGGCACTTTTCCTGCCACTTGGATGTCTTGTCATTTCATGTTCCTAAGTAGCTGTGACAGTGGTCTTGCTGAACTGCTTGCAGTTTAGTAATCTGTTTGTCTTTTCATGGGCAGGTGAGAACATGTTCAAAAGTACTTTTGAGCTACTACGGTTTCCATTTGGCAAAATTTGCCAGACTTTCTTTCCAAGCTTTTTGCTCCTCAACTGTGGCTGCTGATGAGAAGAAAGACAAAACCTTCTGTCGTTTATTGTATTAGTAATAACCCCCACAATGGTTTCTGAAAGAGTGTTTGGTTTTGCTTTTTTTCATAAATTATTCTGAGGCTAAATTATATCTTAATGAGCAGATACTTTGATCTTGAGTATAGTGTCAGCTGGGGATTAAACTTAATTTTTTTTCCTTCCACAAAATAGTTTTGTATCTGCTGACTGGCCTCATCAGGGTGTTTGTATTTTAAGTGACTACAGGCTTCTGTTTCATGGCATATGTGAAAGTACCAATTAGTGGTGACTGCTGTGGTGTATTTGCCCAGTGGGGCAGAGCAGGAATGCTCAGGTAGAAAGGCTTGACATGCTGCAGCTTCTCTGCAGCAAACATTAGTTTAGCAAAGAGCTCCTCAGTTGAGTTCACTCAAATATGTGTTAATTGCAGCAGGTCTCTTGCTGGGCCCCTAGATGGTGCCATGCACTTGGAAGTGCTCAATCGTTTCCAGCTTTTTGGTTTTGATTTTTTTTTTTTTGTTACAGGCAGGTCTTTTAATCATCAACTTGTAGCCATTATATAAAGGGTAACTTAGCATAGGGTGATTTTCCCTTTTTTCCTAATCCTACTCAAATGTTTCAAATGCTGTAGGAATTATTTTATACTGGGAAATATATGTTAATGTGGTAAGTACATCACTTTGCTCCAGTTTATTTTCTGGTAACTATCAACAGTGGGAAAGGTGTCCAAACAGAATGCAGTGGCAGGTGAACCAACACAAGGAAGCATGCTAGTGGATCACTTAGTGATCCTCAAATCTTCTGTAAATGAACCATGAGCTTTGTTGGACTCAAATGCAAGCTGTTTTCAGATTTTGAGTAATGCTCATGTGTTCTTGCTAGAGTTATGACAGAACAATTTTTCAGAAAGTTGAATCTACTTGAGTATCATTTTACCTAACCTCTGCCTCTTTGAGAGTACAATTAATGGAGTTGGCAAACTAAGCATGAATATTGTACCATGTCAGTCTCAAGGGTCACTGTTCAAATGCAAAACTGAGGATAAATGAAAACCCTACTAGCTGTTTCTCATATTAGAAAAGGGCAGATTCTCTATATTCTTGAAAAATTGTGAAAGCTGCCTTGCTCTTGAGCCTATTTTGCAATAATAATTGAATTCTTCTTTCTTCATGTATGGGCTTGAATTAACTGGCTTGTTCATTCATCAGCACAGCAGAGTGTGAGCTGGAGCTGTGACTTTGTAGGCAGCTACCACAACTATCAAGCTACAAACTGCTGCTTCTCAGAAGATGGCTCTTTGCTTGCTGTTAGCTTTGAAGAAACTGTCACTGTATGGGATTCACTTACTTGGGATCTTAAGTGTACATTTTGCCATCCACCTGGAAATATAAGGTACATTTTTCATCTGCTCTTTTATGTCTCAGAAAAATTTGAACTCTCAGAGAAGAAATAATCAATAGCAGTCTAAGACCTCGTATATGTTCATAAACACATACACATAAACATTGAATTTATCAGTCTTAAATTCATATATAGAAAAGACTAAAATGGCTTTTAGGTAGTTGGTTAAAAATAAGAGCGTTGCAGTTCCTTCTTACTTGCTTCTGTCTCTTGTACCTCCCATCCTTAAACCATGTATTGTGGAGCACATAAGTAGTGTGTTGATAGCCCTTCTCTTTTTCCCCATTAAGCCAGGGGTGAATCAAAGTCCTGGGAAAGTGTAAATTCAAGAAGCTGGTTCTTTATTCACATATGCATACATGCAAATAGAAATTATATCAATAAACCATAAAGGCATGATGACCTTATCTGTACTATGAAATACATATCTTGATCCTTTCTAACCTCTGTTTGAAAATCCATGTTTTCCTGGCAGACTATCCCAGCAATGCTCCATTGTATGCTGTCATGATTAAAGACATCAGCATTGTGTTGTTGTCACAATGTTGACACAAAGAATCATAGCAGCATACAGAGGATTCTCCTTCCATGTGTTGTGTGTATGTTTGTAAGCTTTTCTTCTGTGTGATGAAGTCTGTTTTATGTTGGTCCTCTTAAGATTAGAAATTGAGAAATGTTATTCTGAAACAGTTGTGCAGGAAAATTGTGGGAGGCGTGTGAGCCACCAGCTTGGTGCAGTGGCAAGCTTTTCCTTGGTCAGCCACCTCCTCTTACAGCCTTTACTATTTGTTATATTAAAAGGAAATAAATTAATCTGGGAATATAATGAATTACTGTATTACATGCATAACTTCAAAGGGCTATGCTGTAATATACAAATTCTGTCCCTTACTAGCTTTTTTGAAAATCTTTTGTTAGAAGTCATAAGGCTGTTCTGTTATTCTCAAACAAGAGACTGAGAAACTAAATCACATGTTTTCTTCAACTGGAGCAGCTTATAATAACCCTTTTTTAGCTACTTCTCTCATTCTAGTTCATAAACAATAGTAGGGCTTCTTTAATTACTATTTTCCAATCCAGTGTGAATACTTAGTTATGTATGGGTTTGTAATTCATTTAAGCATTTAAATTCCCTACTTTATATTGGCATGCTGTAGAAACATGTAATCCTTACATATTTATGCATACTTTAAATCATCAGACTTATTTGATAGTTGTGTGTGGAGTTTCATGCTACTAGAGGTGAATGTAAAAAGCAAACTTTGGATTTAGATACCAAAACTAAATCCTAACTAAGTGTTTTTGTGACTTATGAGTAATTGCTATATAGAAAAACGAAGATGAACTCTGAAGGTGACTAATCTGTTGTGACTTTTTACTTCTGTAGGAACATCTGCTTTGGGAGACTAACATGTTCCAAGTACCTTATTGGTGCCACTGATTATGGCTTTCTGTGTTGCTGGAACCTGCTCACTTGTGCATGTAAGATCAGCTTGAATGTGTGCTAGAATAATTTATTACTTGAAATTACTGTGAAACCTTGAAACAATTCTAGTTCAATTCCAGACTTAACGCACTATAAAATGCACTGTGGAAATGGGATGATTTTCATGCTTAGGATAGTATCCTGTCAATGTGCATGTGGTTTGTGTGTGTGTGCAGAGTAAATACAGGTTAGGTGAATGATAACCCAGTGATAGGTAGTATCTCTTACACTTGTGTAGGAGTTGGTAGCATTTGTGTCTTTTTATTCACCAGGGAATGAGTGGAGCTGCCTCTTCCAGCAGCTAAGGCCCTGTGTGTTGTTTGTTTGACCTTTTGTCTGGCTCCTTTTGACTTCTGGCTCTTGCTGTGCTTGCTTTTCAGTGGAGTGGAGTGCCCACCTCAACGTCGTAGTTCTGCAACCTGATCCCCTTTCTGAACATATTGCTGCAGTCTCATGGCTCTCCAAAGAGTCCAGCTGTAAGTACGAAGCCTTCTTTGACCAGCAGAAATTAAAACTGGGGAAGCACAATTTCTAGAAAAGGTTTTCTTAGAATTCAGACCATGAAAGCTGGAGAGAGACTTCAGTGTGTGCTTGCACCTGTGGAAACTGAGCCAGCACTATTCAAATGAACTGTGCTACCTTTTCTTCCAGCAGGTAGTTTCAGGTACAGGATGTATCTCAGGATTAACCACACTTTGTGGGTGAGAGTCTCAAATGTTCTTGACCCTCTCTTTTAAATGCAGAACTATGCAGCTACATTTTAGAGTTCTGACATTAAATTAAGAAAACTCTTGCTACAGAAATGTTAATTTCCAAGTATGTTCTCTGGACTGGAATACTGTGAAAGGTCCCTTCTCTTATTGAGTAAAGTTATCCAGTTATATTCCTGTAAACTGGTGCTTGGAGGCAATCCTGTCCAGCTTTCCTGGCTGTGATACGCAGGGCTTTGACAGCTGGCCAGGAGCATAAGAATTTCCTGATTTAAAAAGAAGATATTTTTGGTTTTGCAGTGTTTGTGTTTAAACCAAATAAGCCACGGCCAATCTACATCCAGAGAAATCTTTGTAAAGAAAAGATCCTGCTTGCTGCCTTCGTTCCAAGAGATGAACCTGAAATGATAAGCTCAGAAAAATACCTTTGGCTAAGAAAATCCCAACTGTTTTTTCTTACAGATACACAAGTAAGGAATAGTAATTGGTAGGTGGTTCCTGGGGAAAAACTGTTTTCCTTATAACGGATTGATATGAATTCAGAGTTCTGCTTATGAGCGTAGGAATTCCTTTTTTAATTTCAAGTCATTGTAAGCTGTGCTTTGTTGAAAGCTTTCAACTGCCAAAATAGTCTAAGATCAAAGTTATTTACTGGTTTTCTACTGTGAATAGTTTATGCTGCCCCATTGATACAATAGACTAGATAGCATGGGAACAGTGCCTATGCTGTTTAACTTAAACAAGCACCTAGAAGCTGTATGGATTATTGCTGATTATTCAAATGTTCCATTTGATATTCAGTTTCCCTGTAATTTATGGATGGGGGTGTGGGTTTTTTTGTTTGTTTTCCCAAAAAGTCTATAGAGCCTCTAGGTCCATTCTTGTGTCTCTTCAGTTTCTTTACAAAATAAAGAGGAAGAGATAGTTTTGCCTCTTCCACTTGACTGATAAAAGCTTTTGGGCCAGTTGGAAGCTTCTGTAAGTGAGCTATGAGCAAGCAGTTTCACATATGATAACTGTGCTACATCCTTCTGTATTTTAGGAGCTAATGACACTTAGCACAAAGTCTCTGGAAGAAAGGCTCACACCATCAAGCAAACAGGTACCTCTCATAGAAGTTCTGACTCAGATGGACAGAGCAGTTCAAAATTCTGATAGTGGTCATTTTGTCATATTGAAATTACCTTTTGTCATGAAAATGCACACCAGATCCTTACCTGGAGTCACAGGCACTTAGCTGAAGGGGCAGTAATCTGGATTCGCTTATTTTTTGACAAGAAGTGCTGTTTCTAAAATTTTTTTAAGTATTAGTGAGCTACTCTCCATTTCCCCTGGGGATAAAAAAAAAAAAAAGAATACTTTTCTAAAAGATTCAGCTTACATAAATGAAGCAAAATGTTTGAGTAACTTCTTTCCTTATCTTGGTTTCTGTAACACCTGGAACCTTGAGTGTGGTCTGATCTGTGCTTTCTGATGGGGATGAACAGTTGTCAGACAATTGTGACTTATCAGTGAGGAGTTCCAGAATTGCATTCCAGTGTGTATTTCTGTGGAGAAGTAGTCTGGGAAATTGGATTTTTTAAAATTCATTTTGAAGAAGCATTTTACACTCACTGAAACAGCAGCATTTGATTGATTTGGTCAGTTAGATAAAGTAGATCAAAGTAGAAGTTAGTGTCTGTCTAATACAAAATGCTGTGGGAATGTGGGCTTAAACAATCAGTTTCTCTGGAAGGTGGGTAAATAATTTGGTGTTCAGATTAATGTATATTGATGTAGGAAAATGCCAGAAGTCAAGGTGCCATGTTTTGCTTCCCATTACATAATTGAATCTCTCTGCAGATGATGCTGGAGTATAAATGATCTTTTGGTTCTGTGGAATCAGAAAAACCCCATCTTTCTGTTTTCTGGCACATGCACCACCACCTTCTATACTTGGAAGTTAATAGGTAGATCAGCAAACTAAAATCTAGTATTCTTGTGATTTGTGAATTCTGGAGAGTTTTGCAACCATCTGTGCAGGATTCTCTCCAGACACCTGACAGAGAATGAATACAAACAGCCACATAGCTCAGTTGAGTTAAATTTGGGCATATGCTTTTCTCACTTGGGTTTATTCTGAATTTTGGTAACTTAAAACGAGATAGAACTTAGATTTGTGACACTAAAATTCTACTTACATTTTTTTCAAGCTGGCAGTAGAAGAAAGTCTTCCTGTGACACCATTTAGTGTGCTGTTGGGAAAGCACAGACGTGAGCAAGCACAGGAGGATATAGACCTTGGAAAACCAGTTGTTCATATTAAACAGCAGCAAGCTTCACCTGCTGTCAAAGAGGTAGGAGTAATTACAGTAAATTTACAAGCAAAATCATGACAAACAAAGCCTTTCTTAAACCTTATGTTTTATCTTTGCAGCTTTTGCACACTCCAGCACACGTTTTGCCATCTGCTTCCTTCCTCTGCACTATATTTATTAATTCATTGCTCATCTCCAAAGAGAACAAAAGGTAAGAAGAGTTCAAGAACTCTCCTTAGTTATTTTAAATCATGTACATCTTTGTTCAAAGTGTAAAAGCAGTTTTCCAACACTCTTTATCTGTTCAGTAATTTAGTAGAATACTCCAGTGTGCTAATGGTCTGGCTGTTTAGTGTATTGGCTCTTCTGTTGCTGTTATTTTTTCTGGGTTTTGCATAACGTGCTTATATGTAAAACGCTGCCTTTTACACTTAAACATTCTCTATGAATTTAACTTTATTCCAGAGGTTTAATGGCTTTTTACTGCTATTTTTGGTTAAATATTAGATTCTCAACTTTATTTGAAATTCCTATGACTTGCTGCATAATTTTTGGTTTAAGTTTCTAGATACACGAGGAAGTCAGAAGCTTGATCTTACGAATTTGTATAAAACTCAAATGTCATTTCTAATTAGGTTACAACATACAAGTGTATACTGTAAGTACATCTAAGTTTGGCTTACAGTGCATTAATGCCAATTTAATAGAAGAGTTTGATAGGTACTTAAAATTGTAGCTTTCTCCTTTGGGATCAAAGGAATGCAAGCACAGGGATTATGACAGCGGTCTTGTATTAGGATTAATATCTTCTCACTTACACTGAAGCCAGTTCAGTGATTGCATTTTTGTGCCATCTATTCTTTAAAGTACTTCATTCACCTCTGCCAGACCAGGGATGAAAACCTGTCCTTGGAATCAGGTGGTGTTGTGGATTTGCCAGACGGGCGAGCGGGTGGTTCACAGGGCCAGAGTTCACTTGGAAACAAACACAGCTCCTGAGTGTGCTCTGGGTTCTGCCATCACAGCAGTGTCCTGGCTTCTGCAACGTTGTGCTGGCCACTGCTGCAAGATATCTGACTGCATGGCACAACAAAACATCCACAGAACAGTGGCAAAAATCTAATACATGGGAACTTGCATCTAGTTTCAGTCCTGAAGAATGTGGGAGTTCAGCGACATGAGTAAATATTTGCACTTGCAGAGCTTGTACTTTGACAGTAGTGACTAGTATGGCTGTGCATTTAAAGGCCCACGTAATTGTAAGCACTGGGCCCTTGAAGATTGACCACAGTCTATCACTGTAGAGTGTATATATTATTAACATTAAATGCTTCTGTTTTCCTTGGCAATATGGTATTACTGTGTGCTTCTCCATTTACATTTTGTGAGTGATTAATAGTTTGTGTTAGAACAGATGATTTTTAGAAGATCAGTACTGTTTTGCCTTGCAGTTCACTCTTAATAGATCTGGAATATTTATACAACAGGCACTTGAATTAAAACTATTAATTAATGCATTTTAAATTACAACAGCTCCATGTAATTTGTTGGAATTGTGCTTTCCACTTCAGCACAGGCTTAAAACTCTTGAACTCAGAAAGGAAACAGCCACTTTAAACATCTCTCTATGTTTAGAGAAGAAAAACCAAACAACCAAAGAATTTTTTTTCTTTCCTAGTAACACTCGAGGTCTTGTAGCAGTTTTTAAGACCAAGTGACCTTTTTCAGATTTGAAAGAACAGAATGGCATTCTTGAATACTGTCTCATTTACCAGTATATCCAGTGTTTCTGATCCTGTAGGACTGCAATGTTGTAACATTTGTCGTAATGCTGGCCTGCCTGCTCTGCAGCTATATAACATATTTCGAGAAAGCTCTCCTCTAAGTAAACTTAAAATAGTTTTCTATTTGAAAAATGGCTTGAAATTGAGATGGCAAAAGAAGCATAGTAGTTTTAATGTAGACTGAAATGAAAAAAAAAAAAAGATAAAATCTTGTTTACTTAGTTGTTTGCATGATACTTCTCCCCTATGGTAGTGTAATATGTGGGAATACCTATTAATTGGGTTGTTTCCAACCATCTTCCAGTGCTGAAGAAGTTGCAGATGAAGTAGAAATGGAAAGTGAAAAAGCAGAGGATGATTCAGATGAGGAAGATGTCACAACAATGGAACAAGAAGACACAAGCCATATGGAATTACTAGGAGAGATGACATGTAAACTGTCTAAATCCCAGGAAAAAGAGCTACGAAAAATAAGAAAAATGGACTACAGTTGGATATCAACCTTCTAAACAGACATCTTACTTTTTTTATACTGCAAGTTGAAGCTTTGTGGATTAAATACACTTTAAAAAAAATTTCAGGTCCTCTGGCCAAAAATTTTAGCAGCTTCTCTTTCCAAAGGAATGCGGAACTAGGGGGAGCAATTAAAGTTTTGAAAAGCTGATTCTGCTTTTAGTTTATTACTGATTCTCTGTGACCTTAGAAAATGCTTAACCTGGTTTGGGGGCTCCCCCCTCTTGCAGGTATATTTAAAAGGCTAATAGCAAAACTGAGTTCATTATCTGACTTGTGATCAGTTAGCAAAGTGACAGCTCAGCTGCTGAAACTCTTCCCCACTGAGGCTGGGTTACTGCTGCCAAAGCAGCAGCAAATGCCTTGAGTTGATGACAGAGCTTAGCTCAAGGTGTGGCAGGGGAAATCAGGGTGGTTCCTTGTGCTGTATACAGGTAAGTAATAAGTGTCCTCCCCAGAAGTTCCTGTCCAGCTGTTGAGACAGATGAGAAGTGGTTTAGCATGCCTGGTTGGAGATATAGATGTTAATCTTTTGTGGAGTTTACAGAGTATGGAGATTCTTCAGTGGAGGGCACTCAGTGTATCAGAGCACTATGAAACCTTTCCAGATACCAAGACAACTGCATCATGTAGGAGATGCATCAGTTTATGCAATAGCCAGTTTAACAGGCCTTTAATGCCTCAGCTGCACTTCCCATATATCACTTAACTAGACATAGCAGAGTGTTAGAATTGGTTTGAATTGGTGAATTTGAGGGCCTAAGTATGAATACAGTCTCCCATGGTGCTGCAGCATGAAGGCAAGCAGATGCAAATGGCACAGGTCACTAAAAGCTCTGAAGAAACAATATTTTGCTAAAACTGTTCAGATTAGAAATGCTGTAACAAGAACAATCCAACACTCAGTGAAACCTGAGTTCTCCCTACTCTGCCTTTCAAACAAAGTGGAGGAGCCTTTGCTTCCTCTCCTGTGTTAGGAACTTATAGTGTAAGGCAGTTAGTGGCAACACTTTTAACTTTTTTGTGGGGGATGTATCCTACAACAGACAAAATCTGTCACTTCCACCCATCTGTAGAAATACTGAAATTCATCCTTAGGCATCAAGGAAAGCACCTCAGAATTATTTTTCTAGCAAGTTTACCTCTCCCATTTTAACAGAAAGGCAGTGTTTACTCCCTTGGTGTGCTGGAAGGTCCATCGTCAGCTGCTGTGGGGTTAAACAGATCCAGGGAGCAATGGATGTTGTAGCAGCACCCAGAATGTGGCACAATAGTGACTTTTACATCTAGGAGTGAGGTACTTTGGATGTTGGGCCTGCCATGGTGAGGGTGTGGGGAGTTTTAGACCCTGAGAGGTGGAAACACTGCCATAGAGACAGGGGCACTGAAAAGACCTGTTAAAAACAATTCTACCAATAGGTCTGAGTGCTGGCTTCAGGGGAAAAAAATGAGTTTTAAACTAATTTTTGGCTTTATTATAGAAAATTACCTTTTAATTCTATAACTTCACTATGATGGATGTCAAAACATGAATGTGAGGGTATGAAGATACTTCAGAAGAAGATATTAGTATCTGTAAAGAACCTTGAAATGTCTGCCATGCAACTTGAATTGAGTGATGAAAGTCCCTTGCACACTCTTTATTTTCCTTCTAATCAGATGTTAATGTGAAAAATAGTTAATTGATCCAGTTTCAGACTAAACCAGCTAGGGTTAACTTAGTCCCATGGCAGCAGGGGGCTCCTGCATCTTCTCATGCAATAAAGTCAGGTACCACAGCTCTTCAGACTACTCATCACTTCATCACTTATGGCTGTGAGGCACATTTTCTTCTATCATTGATTATTTACTTGGACTAGCATTGTTTTCTCCCTTTATATAACAGCTTTTTAGATAACCTTGTGGTATATGTAGGTGAAGCAAAAAATCACAGCTCCCCAAATGTTAGCAATTTTTATTTCCACCTCTCTTACCTGATGGCTGAAATTGATACAGCCTTTTCATAACCTTAGACCCAGTGGATTTTTCCTTAAATGAAAAGTTTCAACAGAACAAATAGGGAAAATTATTTAAGACTATAATTGACAAATGATAGGTTTTGAGAACTCAGAAACATTAAGAAAGTACAGGAAAATAAAAAGTAAATAGATTCACACCCCCCCCCAAAATATGCACTGTACTAGGAAAGACACACTGAAAGATTTTTGCATTTTTTTCTTAAATAACATCAGACTTCAGCTCTGAAAAACCAGTGTGAGTTGAACAGAGATCTATACACGTGTTGTTGCAAAAGCACCACATCAAAGCCTGGTGTTGTGTTACTGTGTCAGCAACATTTAAGTGTGGCTTTAAAGGAGGAAACCTTAATATCTGTTCATGTGGGGTTTTTTAAACTCACGTGAAGGTCAAGTGCTTTCCTGGAAGCCAAGCCAGAATGAGCAAGAGACAATTCACTGCAAGTCAGCATCTGAAGGTGCAGTTCAGGTTTGTGTTCAGGCAGTAGTGCATGGTGTTAGAAGTCTTCATCAAGATACAGCTTTTAGATTTAAATCTTTTGTCTTTACTGACTTGGTTTTGCTTTGCACAGCAGACTGAACATACTGGGACAACAGAGGGCCCTCACTTTGTAGTTCTCTCTATGTGTTTTTTCTGCTCAAGAAGGAAATACATTTCTGGTTACAGTTTTACTACATTTAATAGGCACATTCTTGACCAACCTTTTAGAAAATGTCTTGTAACTGATACTGCAATTACAACAATGAAGAATACAGAGGGATGGCTGCTACTGATTTGTCTGTGGCTACTTTGGAATGCTTTAGTTTTTAAACAGTTTTCTGCTGTTCCTCATTTTTTTTATTTTTTAGTTTTTAAATCTTGTGTATCTCAGTAGCCATGAATGGTCTCTGTCTTTACTGTGATGCCCTAAGTCAAATCTTAACTTGACTTTTTGGCTTCTGCTTCTTCCTTCAGAAGGCTACTTTACAAGACTTTATTATTCTTTAATAGAAAAATTTGACACAAAAGAGAAGGAGATTGAACTTAATCTCATGATTCCAGTTACATGGTAAATACAACAGGTAAGAAAACACCTCTGCAATGTGTAGAGGTCAGTGTTCAATACCTGTGGGTGCCCTGCAGGACAGTAATTTCCACAGAAGCAGTCACAGGCTGAGGGACACACCACACAAGGGTGGCAGGTGCCTAGAAGGAGACTTGTTTACTTCGCAAATTTTCCACTCAGACAAGTGGTTGGATAAACATGAGGGCCTGAAATTCCAGCAGCTATGGCAAGCATTACAAAAAATAAATATACAGGCAAGGCCTTAGGGAGTAGATCATGGCAATGGGCTTTGACTGAGGTGCTGCTCTAAATGCTGAAGAGGTGACCAGTAATTTTAGGCCATTTGTTCCACTCAAGTGTAGTGCCACAGAGACTGAAAATCACTGCTCTTCATTGGTGTTTTGTGAGGCCCAAACCAGTTATTAGTTAACAGCAGCTCCCACATGTGCCCTGTCCTTGGTGGGCAGACTTGGCAGGAAAGCTATGAGAAAAGGGCTGATATCACTAAACAGTAGTTGCTATGGATTTTTGAGTGCAAGAACAGAAGAAAAAAAAACCCCTGCAAATTGTGCCGCGTGTTTTAGGATCACCTGGATCTTTGTATTTCAGCCTAACAACTGTTTGTCTGTCTAGCCTTGGGGAGGCTCTTTACATACATCAATCTGCCAAATCCCAGTCTCCAGTAAAGATTTGAGCCTTCTAAAGCACATGCTAACAGCCAGAATTAGAACCAGCAGAGAATACAACAGAGGAAAACAACAGTTTCAAATATAACTCAGAGAAACCTGAACAGACCTTCTGCCCCAAAGCAGAGGAGCTGGGGTATATTTATTCTTGACAGATAATTGTCTAATTTTGCAAAACTCTGATAAAAGCCATTCTGTGGTATGGAATCTGTTCAGTGCTTATCTATTCCGACAGAGGTTTTCCTAATAAAAGTAATCTTCCTTTCCTGCAAAATTTCTGTGCCATTCTTCAATAAGAATCTGTAGGAAAAAAATGAAAGCATGCTACTCTTATTTCTTTTAAATAAAATACCATCCCTTTTAAATTTTATTTTTGCTTTTCCCTGGGCCTTAGCAACATCAGAACTGTCCTTCAGCCCTTCTTTGGGCTAATTGCTTACAGGTCAAATATTGTTCTGACTAATTTATAATTTCAAGGGCAAAACTTGTCAGGGCCATTTAATGCATTTCTGGATAGTCCTAAAGGCTGTTCTTTCTCTGTTCTGGCTTGTACTCCTTGCTGGTTACCTTTAGTATCTGAGTCTTTCTGGTGATGGAAGAAGCAAAGGTAGCAATTTGTCTGTCAGCTAACACCCCAGTGCTTCACAGCAAACACCTCTCCCAATGCAGAATCCCTGCAGAGCACTGTTTTCTGTGGATATCCCAGTTCAGACTGAGCAGTGCAGGTTTTACTCTGGCCTCTGCACAGCATTTCCTTGAGGAGTTAAGTAGTAGGCTGTAATGATGTAAACTGGAATTTAGCCAGGGCAGAGAGGTCACTCACCTCTAAGGTTGCAAAAGACATTTAAATAATACTCTGAACAGCTCTGCATTTTAACTACTTCACTAACATAAAGGGCTGAGCTTGTCACAGTAGAGTCTCTTCACAAGATGAAATCATTATCAGAGGGCAGAAATAATGAACAATATTTGTGTTTGTACTGTAAAGCCAACTCAGGATGAAATCCCTACTCTTCAGAAATCACTGACAAAGCACTCTTTCACTTTATAGTCCAGGGTCACAAAGCCACATTGCCAACAACAAGGTAAAGTACTAAACCTTAAAATACTGCTATAAGCAGTGTTTTGAGTTGTATGTGTGGTTTGAAAGAGAATGTAGCCCAAGCTTCCTACAAAGAATTTCTTGTTAATACTGTTGGTAATAGAGGGAACGAAGCCCTTTAGGTAAATACCATAATGTGGCTGTAAGGAAAGTACCACACATCTCTGGAACCTGTGTATCAGCAGTTCCTGAGGCTGTGGGTTTCTCAAATTCTTTGAACACGTAAGTGGCCACCATGGAAAGAAGCATTCCCACCTCCCAGCCAACATCTGCTGCCTGCTGCTGCATCTCCTGTGCCAACACAAGCTCCCATTGCCTTTGTGGGAAACTGACTGGGGGAAAAAAAATCTGTGTATAATGAAACAGATAATACATGAATAAATAGTTTAAGATGTTCACAGAACTGCAGTTCCACTGAAAACAGGGCAGGACTTTACTTCAAGAGGTTTTTCTATGCTCAGAACATGAAGTTTTAATGCTATATGCCCAAACCTCACTTGTTAGTCCTAGAGCCTGTCCCTTGTGCTAGGAGAGCTGCAACCACAACTAGAACATTCCCAAGAGATGTTTGTTCGGTGTGATACCCGAGACAGCTCAGCTCTCATGCAGCAATTCCTGGTTTCCCCTTACACCCTCTTCCTCCTCTCCCAAAATATTAGGTAAATAAACAAATAAAACAGCAGCCAGCAGTTCAAAGAAAATACTTTTAGACTGATGGCATTAAACTGCTGAGGGTGATTATTCTATTAGCTTCTAAAATGAAAACTGTTAAAGAATTGTGAGCTTTTTAACATGAAAGGAAGTATCATTATTGGAGCCATGACCTTTGTGTTCTGTTGACCTTTCCAGATGCAGCTGTGTAACTAAGAATTAGGCTTATCATTCAAGAACACACATTGCAGCCATCAACTCATCTAATTTCTTCATGAGACCAGCAACAAAGGAGTAGGCAGAAGGTAGTGCCCAGAAAAGCAAGAGTTTTTGCCAGTTTTTCAAAATGGCTTTCTTATACTGCTAGCTCCTTTATTTTAAACTAGCTAAATTATCCCAGCTATAAAGCTGGTTATCAGTTACTGTTATTGATGCCTCATCTTATGTTTGTTTGCAGTGCTACTTAGTTTATTTTATTTTTAGATTCAAGACTGTGATCAAAGCTTTGAATATCTTGGCTATTTGATTTCCTTTAGTGACCAAAGGAGTTTTCATTTCTTCCTCAAACCAGTGAAACAAGCCAACAGACAAACAAACTCTCCAACATTATCTGAGATGCCATCTCTTTCATTTTTAGTCACTGACTTTACAAATAATAGAGTAACTTGGCTCTCTCGTAAAGTTTGCTAGCCAAAAGCAATATATAATTTTCACCAAAGTCAGACACTTCTGTAATGAAAGGTTTTGCTCAGACTAAGTTTCCTCTGTCCTTTGAGCTTCCTTGTCCCTACTCTTCTCTTACTTGCAGTCCTAGCTCTTCTATGGAAGAGATACAGGGAAAGCAGGGACATCTTTCACAGTTCTCTTCCTTGTCCACTTTGAAATTGAAGCTTAACATAGCACAAAGTTCATCTTATTCATTAAAATTATGCTAAGATAAGTTCTCAGTATGAAAGACAACTAAATCCTGCCTCAGAAGGAGGATCAGAGTGGGTTTGACACCTTGGGCTGTCGCCCTGCGACCGAGCAGGAGCACAGGGACTATTGGGATCAACGCAAGTCCCACGTCGCTTTAGCCTCCTGGCTTTTCTTGTGACCTGCAGATTGCTCCATTTCCCCTATCACTTCAAAGAAGGAAAAGTACCAAAAATATAAACACTAAAAAACAGTGTGTGAGCTATTCGTACAAAGAGACTATTTAAACCCTGAAATAGCCCATCCTGAAAAGAGCCCTTTTTCACTTGGCATAGCGCAAATGAAAGCTGGATTTCTGAGAACTATCACATCTGTAGGAAAGGAAAATTTTCATAGTGCTTGCTCCATCAGTCTGTACAGTATGTTATTTCTGGACTGCATATTCTGTGAGTAGGTTCAGGATACAGAGACAGTTTATCTTTTTTTTAGCTCGAAATCTACTAGCTGATCTCAAGGATTAAGTGGAAAGAAAAACTCACATCAATTCCAAAACAAATACCCACTTCTAAGTCAACAGGTTAAATGAAGCCAGAAAACCACCCTGAACGCCCATCAGTGCAAATCACCTGGAAGCCATAAATAATAGCTTTCCAATTAACCAGCAAAGAATGTTCCAAAAACACTTCAACTTGGAATAATACAATGCAAGTAGAACCCCTTACAAAATAATTAAAGATGGGCTGAAATATACAAATAGTGGAGGTTTCCAGCTGCCTCTCAGCTCAGAGGTAAATCAAACCACTTACACACTTAAGGTAAAACAATTCAGTAGATCCTGTGGAAATGCTGCGAAGATCTCTCTATAGATAGATAAATACAACACAACCATGGTTGAGACCTCAACTTAGAGATGGATACCAATGCAAACACAAACACGTAAAAAAAGAGGAGCTTCCTATTTACATTCAAAAAAAAATTCAGAAGTTCTTAAATAGTTTTCTGGACTACATACAACTGTGTGATGTATAACATGGAAATCCTGCATCCAGAGAAATAAATTAAGCATGCTTAGCTCTTTGTTAAGAAAGCAGGAATGTGCAGAGACTCACAGGTGCCGCTCGGGTTGCAAGAGAAGTGTCAGCAAGCAAAGGAACAGCAAAGGGGAACAGGCTAAAAAAACCCCATTCCTTAAAGCTTTAGGAGAAAGAAACCCAAGAAGTTCTATGCACAGCACAATGTTGCTAGTTTTTCCCATAATTTGTTGGGTTTGGGTTTGGCTTGATCTCTGATGACTATTTTTCATCTACCTGGAGCATTCATGTCCTTTTCCATATGAATCTTCTGGTGCTGAGCCACAGACTCCTCTTCACTGGGATGTTCATGGAGACTCTCTCCTCTTACCAACTGCTCATCTCAATTAAGTCCCTGCAGTGTAACCTCCCAATCCAACAGGGCCAGAACTGAGCAAAGGGTTCAAAAGTTATTTGGAAGGGGAGCGGGGCTGAGGGAGACGCACACAGAGAAATTGCAGGAAGTTTCATTTTTCTCACGGAACCAACGTAGAAATCAATTCTCTCCTTTTGTACAACTCCCTCCTAGGCAGTCATGCCAAGTGGGAGAGGCAGCTGCTCTGCCTTTTCCCTGTACTCACACACTGGGCCACCTGCAGTACCAGGGATGGAAGAGCATCCGGATGATCACACACAAATGCTCAAGGAGAAGAATTTCACATTAAGACCCTGCTGATCTATTGACTTACAATATATTCCAAAAAAATGAAATCTAACAATTTCAGTATAGGTCATTGTTCTTAATAAGAACAATTAGGAAAGAACAGAAAGGAGCCTTCCTACAGGCACATCAAATGGACTTGAAAGATTACTAAAAATTTCATAAAGTGTCTTATTACAGAAAATAGTGAAAAAGCGTTCTACCATAGATGACCCAAAAACTCTGCATGTGCAACACAGCAGATTACACCACAGAGAACAACAGATTGACCCAAAAACTCTGCACGTGCAACACAGTAGATCACAACACAGAGAACAAGAGATTAAGTTTGACTCTGGGCTACAGTTAGGTTTGACTCTGGGTTTTACTCTAAGCTTTGATTTTTTATTTTCATAGAAGATCTTTTTTTGCTTTAATTTTTATTCCTGTGATTATCAGTTGGAGGTTTATAGAACTGATTTTCATTTCCTGTAGATTTACTGAAGTCTTATTCTGTAAGAGTTTTCTGTAGGATCTGCTGTTCTTACTTTCATCTGTTTTGATCTCTGTTTTAATTACCATCTTACTAGTTTGCTCCAAATTGACAGGACCTAGAGCCTTACACCAATACAATTTTTTCCTTAAGAAAATACCAAAGCTTTAGAGAGAAGGAAAATATGGATGGCATCTGGAAACTGTTTTGCTTCTGTTTTAATTTCCACACATAATCAGGCTCTGGACATCATGTGTGTGGTTCTCATAAGTGAGATGCAGTTTGCCCAAGCAAAGCCCTGACAGGAATACTGAATTTTGCTGTTTCCAATCCTGCACACTTCTCCCCTTCCCAAGTAGTTCCTGATCAAATAGAATGCAAGAGACAGAAGGGGTCACAGTTGTATCCAGCCTGAAACATGGAACAAGCCATTGTGCTCAGGTTAATGTGCTAAATATTCATTACAAGAAAGCAGACCTGAGCAGGACAAGTAGGCTGCCTCCATTAAGGAATCTAAAACATGTGGTTGTTTCTGACATCTTTTTTAAAGAGATTCAAGAATTACAAGGAAACCACATCTAGACTAGTGCAAATCAGGCTCTCATCGAAATAAAGTTTAAAATATTAACAGCTTAACAGAACTCAAAAACCTAAAACTTTTAATGAATTATTTGTTATAATTTTTTCTCCATAGGAAAAATAAGTCTTTCCGCTTAACAATAGGGATTAGGTTAATTTTCTTAACATTTTACTGAAATAATTACTTTAATTGTCATTTTCCTTTAAGTTTCATAATAACCGCAGGCTCAGATCTATAGAATTTAGTAAGAACGAAATCAGCAGGGATCCAAGGAAATGATCTTGGGATCTTTAGGTGTTGCTATTTCTCAAGAAATTAGAAGAATAAGAAATTCCATAGCAAACATTCAACTCAAAATGATAAACTGAAAAGCCTACCCTTTTATTAGATCCAGTCAACAGTAATTATTTCTTAAGTAGAATCTGAGAGGTACAAAGCGGCTTTTTTTTATCCTCTATTCATTTTCCAAATTCAACTTGACTATTCATTAATGAGATCACACTGCAAAGAATGAAATGTGAACCAAGCCATTGTGCAAGCTTGCTAATCCTGTATTTACTGCTTGCCCACAAAATGGTTAGGTTTTCATGTTGATAAAAGAAAATTAGTGTAAATGAAAGAAATATCTGCTTAAGGAAAGAAAAACTAGTGCATTAGAAATCTGGAAAAATGAACAATTCAGAAATGCTGAAGTACCCTCCTGGAAGGTGTTACTGAGAGAGATTCAAAAAATCAGGGTATTTCTGGGGCTACTTTCCATAAAACAATAGTGAAATAGAGCTACAATGTGCATATTGCAGATCAGAGAGGTTGAGAGGTACCAGCAAATATTAGGCTGGTCCAAGTTTTTAGAGGGAAAAAGGTTATCATTGCTTCTTTAGACTAGGTAAAGCCTGTCTTGTAATACTGTTGCTTAAATAGAGCACAAACATCATCTGGGGCAAAGCAGATAAATTAAAAACCATCTGGCTCTGTGTGGTCACTGTCACAAGCAGAGATGAGAGTCAGCATCAGGTTTGTTGGGGCTGGTAAGGCCAAATAGATATTCCAGATATGGCACGGGGGGACACTGCAAATATATCTGTCTCTTTCCTTGGCACACTGATGGAGACAAAATCCATCTTAAAAGCCATTACTGGAGGCTCAGCTTTATGAATTTTATGGCTTTGGGGGTTACAAACCAAAAGGCAACAACATCAGGAAAAAAACCAACCAAAACTTGGGCTGATTTCCCACCCACCCTCACGCCCCCAATTCTAAGAGCAATAATATTTGAGATTATGGGCTTTGGAGAAATAGGGTTTGTTAACCCAAAGTGTTTCATTTGCTCAGTTCCTAAGTCCCTCGTGTGGGGGGTAAAAACCAAACAACCCTACAAAACAGCTGTGTTTGCATTTAAACAAACATTAATTGATTGAAGTAATGAGTAACCTCAAAAATGGTTTGGAAAGTTCACAGCATCCTTCAAATGTTTGTAGACTATTAGAAATTAACTAATTTTTTATGTGCTTTTCTGCTACAGCTGTATCTGGAAGCGAGGGGTGGAAGGCACACCATGCTTGTGTGTAATGGTTAGAAACAAAAGTATGAGTTAAATATTCAGAAAGATTTTCTTGACAGCAAATCTGCCTTCAGCCTCTAGTTTCCAGAGGACACAGTTCTGGGGAAACACTGCAGCAATAGCCTGGCAAGTGGGTCTGTGCCTGTTCTGGTACTCCACCTCCTGCAAATGCACTGACACATCCCACAGGTGTGTGAGTGGATGTTGGGATTACAGCATGTTCTCTTCAGAGGCACATGGCAAGTCCCACCTGACAGCCTAGGAAAGCTCTGCAGGACTGGCTGGAGCCCCCAGGATGGCTGGGAAGGAAACACAGCACCCATCACTAATGTAATGCAGTCCCAGGGCTGTCCTCCACCAGAGGAAACGAGAAGATGGAAAGGTAGAGAACATTTTAGACATGTGTAGTACCCCTTTAAAGGAATTTGACATGTCAATGGTGTATGCCATAAAACAAGCCAAGAATTTCTTACTTTCTCAAGTATCACTCTTGTGATGACAGATATCGCTGCCTGGACAGATTTTCTAACCACTTGTTCCATTAAGTTCTTTCAATGGTGTATATTGTAGCCCTCTGAAAGCAACTGGTTACTTTGAAAGAGGAAATCCAACTTTTGGGACTATTTGGTTTTTAATTTATCTACTAAGATGTTACTAGAAAACTGTCTGCTCTTTATTGACACTAAACTCCATGCCTGTAATTAAATTATATTACCCTATAATACTTGAGCCAATTACTTCTGAGGTTTTTTTTTTTTACAGAAATTATAATTAATGTAAAATGATCCTTTGAACACCCCATAGATACAATACAGGGTGATGTTCCATAGCAAAGAATGTATTTCCTGCAGTGTTTTGCCCTGTCTTTAGTTTAAGCAGTATCAACTCCCAGCTGGGAGGTAGCCATAGAAATCAGGAACTCTCTGCAATGCATAAACATGCTCAGAAACCTCTGAGCTGGTGGCAGCCAAGTCCAAAGCATGTACCTCATTAATTAACAACACATGTGGGTTGTACACTGATATGCTGAATAAGTTGCACTGCTATTCAGAAAGTAAAGTGGGTGATCAGAACCAGATGATGTTCTAATTCCTTAGAAGAAGATTTCTTACTTCCTTAATTTAATTTTCCCTAAAGCAATAGGGCAGACAGTACTACTTAAAAGGATAAAAAGAAGCAATTCTAATCAAAGTTAGCCTGCAATAATGGTAGTTTAGTGCACTAAATAAGTATTTGCCCCCAAATCAAGCCCTGACTGTACCTACATAAAGCTGTATGTGCAGGGAAGGCAGAGCACCAGAACAAGGGACACTTAATTAACCAAATCCAGTCAGATAAACTGTTCACTTTGCCAGAAAAGCTGTTCCTACAATACCAGATGCAGTTTTAGTGCACTGATTTTTACTAGTCCAAATAAGAAATGGATTCTTCTCAGTCTCTCCCTGCTCAGAACTTTAATAGCACTAAAGTTACAAATTAGAAGACCTAGTCCTTCCACATGAGTTCAAGCACACAAAGTTAGCCTAATTCAATTTACTGGGACAATTCAGATGCATTAGGAATTACTTACACACACATTTGCAAAAATCAGAGACTTCTAGATCCTTTCAGAGAGTGGAAATGAGGGTAGGAGAGGAGACAGAAATTTCATGTCAACGAGGTAGGCACCACAGCTGCTCAATCAGCTTCTGTTTTTCCAACACCACATAAGGTGAAGGGGTGCAAAAAGGTGAAGCACGTGCTACTAGTGTATAAAACTTGATGGCATTCTTTATCTCCCCAAAGAGCTGAGCTCCTAGATCTACCAAAAGAAAAGCTAACAGGACAGCAGTTCAGCTGCCTGTGTCTACAGACACATTCAAGACTGCAAACAAATGCTGCTGAAGCCCATGAGGTCAATCAGATGGAGAAGTTGGGCACAGAAGACCCTTCTGCTGAGCAAAAGTCTCAGCTGAACAAACAGTGACTTGATCTTCCTAGGTTCATGCCTGTAGCACATAACAGTCCAAGGTAATCAGGAATGTAATTATATTTGTACTTTGTATTTGCTAATGTTGCGTGGCTTGGAAGAATTTACAGCTCTGGAATACCAATGCATATCTACAGATGCTTTTTCACATTTTCCATGATAAATCTACTTCTCCATCTGCAAGCATATGGAATGAAGCCTTTCTCAGAGTCGTGGCAAGTACAGGTTACCTCATGTCCCTGGGCTGCACTGTCTCCAAGTAACACACACATTACCTATCACAGCAGGAGCTGTTACCTACTGCAGGCTCTCCTGACAAGGAGCTAAGGCTTGTAAAGGCAGTAGAACCTCAAACCATTTAATTCTAAGAGAGAAATTATATCACACATCCACAAACCTGAAAGTGAGGCTGCCCCCAAAAGGGTGAGGACTCCTGCTCCATGGCACTGAACTAATGTGTAGCTCGATACAAACTTTCTGCTTCCTTAGGGAAGCTGGCACAAGATGTCACTGCAATATTTCAGTGGTCAAGGAATTTATCAATCATAAATTATGAACAATTGCGAAAAAAAAAAAAACAACTCCTTGAAAAGTCTTAGCTTGTGTCAGGGACTTACTAAAGACTTGTTTCTTGGGATTATTTGGGTTACTATCAGCATTACCACACAATTTGAGGACTCTCTGCTGGAGAATTAAGGATCCTGCTGAGAAACTTATTCTGTGTATCATATGGCTGAAAAGCTTTTAAACCTACAGCCTTTTAAAAATATGTGGAAAAAAGCTGTTCTGTATTTATGTAAAGGATTAGGGAAATCTTGTACTGGGTTACAAAGGCCTCTTACTGCATATCCAGCTGGAGGCACCAGTGCTTGAATGAGAAGAAATGCCTTCAGGCACACCGGTGGTGTTTACATACACAGAGTTTTCTTTCACATCTGGAGAAACTAAAACAATCCCAATTTATAATCACAAACTTACACAGCAGACAAATAGTGCTAGATTCAAATTGTCATCTGAAATGAAAGAGTTTTGAGGCCATATATCCCAAAGACTAAAGCTAAAATCATGATCCATACCTACTTACACTACTGAGAATGCTGGTCTTGCATGGGACAATAATGTTGCTGTGGACAGTATACCAAGGCAGTTTAGTTTAATATTTTCTAGTTTTTAATTTCTCACACATGGTTTTAAAATTCATATTTTGACATGTGAAATATCTTGTCTTTTAGTAAATGAAATCTGAAAAACATGCCAAACTTTGCCTTAATTCTAAGAACACATTCTCCAGAGCAAAATCATATGATTTGAGGAGGGTCATTTTTATTCCTTAACCATTACTCGTGGTCATTGAACCAGTCACAAGTCACAGCAGCTCTCTGCTGCCCACAGTACCTAAAGTGGTGAGAAAGCTGACACAGCACATAAGCTGTGGCTTGGATTGCTTAGAAAAGGGGATCTTCCATGACTAGCAATCCTCACTTGTGCAGGGAAAGGACAGTTTGACTAACCACAAAAAACAAAACAACTATTGAGCAATGCACAGGCTTCATTTTAGTGCTCTCCTGTCCCATTTTAACACGGATTTTTTTTCAGTTTAAGTTTTCTTACCTCATTTATTTAATTATTTTGCTAAAGAATTAATCACACAGTAGATAAAGTAAGGGATGGTTCTGTTATTTCAGTGGAATATATTCCCACAAAGGCCTCTGGAGCCACAGAAAGGACCACAACAAGAAACTCAGACAATTCTTAATGCTTTACTTCCTACAAAGCACACCTTGTGCCATGTGGCCTCATCCTGCAGAAGATGTCTATAAAAGCAACTTTCATCTAGGATAAAATCTACTTTTTGAAAAAAAAAACCACTGTAAAGTAAGTGAGAGAAAGCATGAAGCTGGACTTTTACCGAGTGTTTTTATCTTCAATTTGTGATCTGTAGTAACTGTATGACTAAGAAAAAAGGATGGCTTTTTTATTTAAAAAATATACCTGTACCAAGGATTTTATACCATGTTTGAATTCCAAAGAGGAAAGACATTCAGAGATTAACAACATATACATCTCTCTGCACTTGGCTAAATTAATCACAGAAGTAGCTTTAGAGTGTCTGGGGCCAATACAAAACAGGAAAAGTATTTCCTTCCTCCAGCTCCCCAGAGCTGGCTTTCTTTATGGGACAACATGTATTTCATAGGGCTGGGTGTGGACGCTGCTCCCCCGCCCTCGGCAACACCACGTAGCCATCCTGACCCAAAATCCATTGTGAAGGAGAAAAAAAAAAAAAGACAAAAAAATTTGCAGAACATGCAAATTCACCCCATCCACCACTGAAGGAGAATAAGGGAAGGATGACTTCCATTAGGCTCTTGTTGCTAGAAACAATTTAAATTTTCAAGTTTTTCTGTCCCTTACTACAGAAATTAGCCCTCAGATAGCGCCACTGAGGAGTGGCACGTGGGAGAACTGGACTGTACAAAGGGGTTAATGGAATCTAAGTTATTCCCCTTGGATTTGAGTCCAGCAAGTCTTTCAGTCTGAGCAAACAAGTCAGTCTGAAGGCAGGCAGAGATGTCTAAGGCAATTGAAGACATAAGAACAAAGCACATTGTTTAAACTGGACTCCTTAGAGACTCCACTTTTATTTCTCTTCCCTAAACACCTCTCTTGGCCTGGAAAGAAATTAGTCTTGCTAAAGAATCAAGAGTCTGTAAGTACAAAAAGAAAACATGGAGGTTTAAAGAAAAACTGTAAAACAGAAATGTTAACAGCACTTAGTTACAAAGAGGTCGATGCTAAAAAGAAATATTTATTTGTAGGTCCTGACTGGGATTTTACCTGAGATGGAGGTTTGGGGCTGAGCAGAGAGGATTCCCTGTTCTGAGAGGAGCCTTTGCCCATGTCAGTCACACAGGCAGGAAGACAGAGTTATTTATCTGCAGGAGCTGAGAGCCCTGATCTGGCTGTTACTGCTGCAACAGCAGCCTGGAAAGCAAAACGCTTCTGCTGCCTCAGCTCCTGACCACAAGGAACTGAGTATAAAAGAAATCTATTTTTGCCTTAGTTTTGTTCTTAGACATAATCAGGACCTAATTCCATTTAAAAACCATCAAGTCTAAAGAGCCCTTTATAAAGGGCTGTGAGGCAAATGTAACACTGAAAACCAACTGCACTCACCTCTTGTCCTAGGGAGGCATACAGCTTCTTGAAATACAGACATAAGGGCTCAAATGAGTAGTTTAGTGTAAATTCAGTACAGAAGTGAAGCCATTTGAACCTTTCCAGAGAACAGAAACAATCAGTTCATATGAGTTTTGGACTGAGCATGAACTTCAAAGGCAAAATGTTCACAACCAGCCTTCTGCAGATAATGTGCAGAAACAGCAATTTCACAGACAGAACTAAGAGTCCCACAGTACAGGAGGGCCACTGTCACCACGGTGACAAACTGTACACAGTTACACCAAGTGATCCCAGACAAGGCTTCAAGCTGTTCCATGTTCCCATCAGCACAAATAAAATAATATTCCAGGCCCCATTTTTTTACTAGTTAACACTGAACTATTATTTTGAGGAAGAAGCAAATTGTCTAACATGTGGATCAAAAAACTTGCATTATCTATGTTCAACAGTTGTCTCTGTTGATAGAGTCTAACAGTAAAAATATTGATTTTTTTAGTATGACTTTAGGATGATTTTTTAGTATTAATCCCATTTCTGCTTTTAATTAATTTTCCAAGTATTCTGATTGTATCATAAGGAGGACAGCAAACAACCTGTTCAGACAGAAGTTTAGTCCATTAAATAAAAGACAACAGGCCTGTTTTTTCAAAACTTTTACTCATAGGAACAACACAAGCAGCAAAAAGGGTCCTGAGAGGCAAAAATAAAAAATATAGGATTAGATCACCCAGACACTTCAACTGAAACACTTGGAGATATCAGACCATAATCACACTGCAATTACACAGCAGTTTAGGTGTACAGATGACTGCTTTTGCAATTCTCTGCAAAAGAAGAAGAAATTAGCAATAATTCTTCTTCTGAAACAGCAAACTATATTTTCTTTCTGGCAACCACTGAGTTATTAATGCTTGTAAAGTATGTCAAGATCTATCAATAGATAGTGCACCAGGAGAGGAAAAGACATCACCACCCATGAGCTACAGAGACCTCCCTTAACTTCACTCCTTTGAAATCCAGCTTGAATTAAGAGCTACATAAAACTTTGATGTAAAGCAAATAATTGTTCTGCCTAAAATACAAGCTGGTTTTGTGCTTTGAAGATGCGTGGTAGTAAAGAGAGGGAAGTCACAAATGATTTCCATGGGAAACATATGACTCCACTGCACTCCTATCATTGCTCAGACATCTACTCCTGGGTCTTCTGATTACACTGTGAAAGGATGTGAAACCTCAGAAGTATTATTTCTTGTATATTTTTACATGTCATGAGCACAATGAATTTGCTTGCTCCCAGGGGCAAATCATAGAGCATGCTTATTGCTAGAATCAGAACACATTAAACTCAGGTTTTGATCTATTAAAACAGACTATTTACAGCAAAGGCTTCCTTTTTGAAGAAACTTCCCTTCTAAAATACCAAATTTTTTTGCACTTGTAGAGTTTGATGGTACCTATATGCTTAGATGAGGTTGCACCATTATGCACAGTGCAGTTATTGTGGTTTTGATACTAAAATGCAAAAGCTCATCTGGCATAACCCATTTTCCTTTGAACATGTAGGTCTTCACCAGAGACAACCACCAGACTCATCTGAGAAACCCACATTCCCCGTTTGCAGAGGCACAAGCATTTTCAGGAGTTATAAAAAAATTGCATTTCTAAGGCTGTAGTAAAATAAATTGAGTGAAAAATCATTTCCATTCACCAAAAGGCAGAGAAAAGGCCTAACTTTAGCAGACGACAGGTAAGCAAGTTTATTCTCACAGCTCTGTAGGCAGACAGAATAGGATTTTGCACACCTCACTGGATTTTGTCCTGTTCTGGTTCATTTTACACCACTCACTTCTCAAAGTGTCTGAACATCTTTGCAACATCTTCTTGCTCAGAGCCTCTTGGCAATACACATCCATTCCACAGCTGCTCCCTGCCACCCCTGCCTTTCTAGCAAGTGTCTGCATCATGTAAAAATGACTTTTTGCCCAAAATACCATTTCTACAAAACCAGTTTTTAATCAAAATTTCATCTGAGAATCCCTTCATATCCTAGAATCTGAAGTCACTTGAAACTAATATTATGCATATATTTACGACTCATTTGGCCTTCCCTTTAAGTTGGTCTGGTTTGGTTTAAGTTTTTAAGCCTCTCTTAGGGAAAAAAGTGGTTTCTCTGAAAGAGTGCAAACAAGAGGTAGGGGTTCATTCTAGACCACATGCACGGTGAGAGAGTGCATTAGCTCTTTTCAAGGGCAAAAGCAGAGATCATGTGAGGAATGTGCCAACTTTCCATAGATAGCCAATGGACAGCGATTTAAGTTCCTAATTGCATTTCTGTTTTTCCAAGGACAGGGGAAAGAGAAGGACTTCAAGGAAATGAAACTCTCCAGTTACAAGTATCAGCATAATCAGGCTTGCAATATCTGTGCTGAAAAACATGAGCTTTTCTTTCTAAGGGCAGAAAGATCAGCAATGTTCAAACAAGTGACCTGAGGTAAAGGGCACCAGATGAATTTTCTGGTTTACACAGAATTCATGTTTTGGAGTTGACAGATCCTCATATTAGAAGGCACAGTAAGCCCTCCTGATGCTGGATAGGCACTGGAGCAAGCTGTTCAGTGGCTAATGCGTCCTTGCTATTCACAGCCTTGGAAAAAGGAGATGAGTCTGCTCTCCAGCACCATCTTCTTTGTCAGTGGCTGCATGGAAGACATTTATTTCATGGCTGAGGTGAAGTTCACTGTGTAAATTAAGCAGAGACCTGGTACACTGCAGATGGTGTTTTACCTTGCTGACCTCATAACCACATCTTTTCAATGTGCTTAGAACTGTTTTACTGTACCCTGCATGTCTCTCTGAGAAGTATTTCCACTGTTTTGTCAGTAAATTAGTATTCGAAGCCTAACAAAATAAAGTCAAGACTACTGATTTTCCTTCAAAATTAGCTTAAACTTTCCCAGTTCTAGATACACTAAGACAGGACTGTGGCCTAAGAACTGAGCCTGTGTCACACTGTGTTTAGAGGTGCAGTGTGCCAGGGAGGATGGAGGGGAGAGTGGGGATGGTGTGGGCAGGAGTTTTGAGACATTCCTTAACAAAGCCCTTTAAAGTGCAACCACTCATGTGGAAGCTCAGGGGAGAAAAAAGCTCAGCCCTGGATATCAAGCTAAAGATGTTCAGCAGGTCTGAATTCCAAAGTAACCTTTAAAGGTGGCTGACTCTGTTTGAGGGCAGGACAGCTGAAATTTCTACCTTGTTGGTAGTTTTTAGGTAGAAGTTATCAGAATCCAACAATTTTCTGTTGCTTTTCTGCAAAGGGTGATGAACAACAACAATCTATTCTCAAAACATGAGACCTTCTTTTACAGTGTTGGTTATTACAGAAAATTTTTCTTGTGTCCACTCCTACACCTCAGCCAGTCAACAGGACCCAGACTGTTTGGAAAACTTCAGATTTTTTCACTTGCAGTCTCTCAACTTAAGCTGTGCAGTTTTCCTGGCTTTTGTTTAACGCAGGAAACAGAGCCAATAAGGAGCACTGTTACAGGCAAAGAGAGAACTCATTTGAGGTGGAGTGCCACAAAGCTTAAATCATTCTAGTGATTGAAAAGAAACTTCTAGAAAAGAAACTTAAACTTGCAAAAATTTTTAAAATCCTATCAAGCAGATTATAACTATTTTACCTCAAAGCAACAAATTGCTTCCTACTTAAAGTGATATGTTCTTGTGTTCTGCAAGAGCAGTTTTGTGAGTTGATAATCAGAATTCAGGTTTGTGATACTTAACATAATTCAAAATACGTATTAGTAGTAATAAACCTGTCTGACAGTAGAAAACATTTCCTGACCCTGTGAGAACTTGTAGTCTGCAGTCAGAAAAGTGGACTGTTACTCTGTGATCAGCTGTAATTGTCATTCTGATAATACTTCACCAGTAAGACAAGCAAAGATTTTAGTTCTTTCTCATTTCTAAAGGTAATAGCCCATGTAGGGAATCTGTGTAAAGTGCCTGATGCAATAGTTTAAAATGAAAGTTTACTTGAAAAAAATAAAGGTTTAGGCCTCAAATCAATAGACTTAGCACATTTATGCTGTTCAACCTTTAAGTTTATATCCTTCTCATTCTAATAATAAACATTTTCAGAATCCAAAAATGAAGTTGAGTGGTAAAGGCAATATTTTTTATCTCTGAAATGCTGGAAGACCCTGTACAGATTTTTCTCCATTTTCCCCCATTTTCATTGAACTGTTTAATCTGTTTACATCGCATCCAAGTGAAGTGATTTCAGTGCTTACACCAAAGGGTGTTTGATTTTCCAGGCATCCAGAGCCACTGGCACGTACAGCTTGAGTAACAGGATGTTTCACACAGAAGAATAAAGCTAAAGCAGGTAAAAAGCAAGGCACATCTCCATCCAGAAGCACAGTGTGTGCTGGTAAGGGACTTTCTTACAAGGAGATAAAAAGGTTGTCACCACCTAGGAATTTCAAGAGCACCTTTGCTAAAAGAATCTGAAACAACTGCAAGATACTGTAAAATACTTACCTTTACCAGTGTTTCTGTCTAATAGAAGGACCTGTTTGAAGTATTTGAAGCTTCCAAACAAATTTCAATGCTTCAAGAATTTCTCAAAGAGCAAACACAGCAGTTTCAAGAACATAGTTGTAGGTTTTTTTTCCATTAAAAAAAAAATACAGGTACAAAGTCAAATGTCCTCCATCAGCTTCTCAGAGCCTAAAGCAGGGAGATGTTCAGCACAGCTGTGGCAGGGCTCCAGCAGTGGTAGGAGGAAAGCTTTGTCCTGCTTGCCAAGAATGTCAGCCATGGAGAGCAGCGAGCTGAACTTTGCCTTACATAGTGGCTGACAAGGCCAGAGGTCTGTACAGCTTTCATATTTTCATTTGGCTTTACTTGCTTACAGAACTGCTAAGTCTGTGGGAATCCAGGGGGAAAAAAAGCCTTCATTGTAAGAAACTAATTCATACTGTGCTAAGCCTGTAGTCAGGGGTCAGCTTCCACTCTGGTACCCAGCTACTACAGAATTCTTTTAACATACCTTCTCAAAAAGACTTCCCAAACACACCACATATTGCCTGATAGGGTGGATTTATTCATCTCTTAACCTAAAGAGCCCTGATTCATCAGAAACACACAAGAGAAAACCCCACATGACATGTCCCACATTTGTATTTCACTGCTGAAGTTTTTCATCTTGCTCATGAACAGGCAGGGGAACATGGGAGCCTCCAAACCTTTAACAAACATTTTCTTGTTACCTTTACCAAAGGACAACTTATCTATTCTTGGAAGAGTTTTATTTTGTTAATTTCTTGATTTGTTGCTATTCTGGTGCCTTGATGATGAATTCTTTCCACTTCATTTTCATAAACTTTTACCCGTCTAAAATACAAATGAGTGGGCTGGGGCTACTGCAGTAAGGAAGTTTCAGTGTGAATTTGGCTTAAATCACAGAGCAACTTCAAATAAAACACACAGATTTTCCTCTTCACTGTAGTGAAGAAAAACAAGCAAGTTGTTTGGGGTCTGACATCTCATAACATTTTAATCTTCTGCTTTGCAGAGTTACTCTTGTTTAGAGGTAACTTTGTATAAGACTCAGTATTTTGTCTTTCCCAAAATATATTTTGGAGTGTGTGTTCTTTTGTTGTTAATTTTTTCTTGTTTTTGCCAAGAACATCCAAGAGCTTGAGCCTGAGTGAGACCCACGTGTTTGGGATGTTTTTCACCTACCCAAAAGTCTCTTTTGCCCCAGCTCAGTCACTGAGCCAATATCTAGTTCCACTGACTAATGGACACTTCACGTTAGTTCTAGATCATGGACTGAAGCTGCAAAGTCATTTTGGTGCCTGACTCCCACATGAACAACAGGAATCACTCCCTCCACTGAGAACTGTGCTGATTATTTTTCACTTTTTCAGTGAGCACTGCACTATCAAGTCAGATTCTTTCCACCTCTCATTCCCAGCCCCTCCCTGCAAAGGAAATACCATGAAATATTTTTCCAGAGGAACATGTTTGATTTCACAGATACTGGAAGTTGCCCACATAGGCTCTTTTCCTCTCCACGCAAGGAATGGGGTGAACATGCCAAGGGGCATCAGATGTGCTTTACCCTATTTCTTGCCTGAAAATTGTCAAGGAACCACAAAAGCTGAGTTATGGAACAAGCAGGCTACTGTAGCAAGGAAGCCAAAGTGTTTTCCCCACAGTGCACCACCAAATCAGGATTCTTTCCAGGGAAGGTCCATCACATGCTATGAGCCAGTTACCCACTAAGATGGCAGGACAGTGGGGAGAGGGGATCTGTGCAGTGGTCAGTGTGAATAAAGAAAGTGGATTTGAACTGCTCAGGTTTCTATCATGTGAGCTTTGTTTCCTTTTTAGTTCTGATCAGGATATTTATGGCAAAGGCAGCAGGAACATTGCTGCTCGTGAAGCTGTACTTATCCCATACAGAGTGAACATGAGTGGTGCACCCCGACTGCAGATTAAACAAGAGCTTCTCACACACCCCCTGTATTTTAAGGTAGTTGAATCCTACCTCTCTCATTATATTTATGTTCACACTTACACTGTTAGTTCAAATTTCCAGCCTCACAGCTGACCTCTGACCATTGTATCTTTTTCTTGACAATGCCAAACGAATAACTGCAACCAGCACCCCAACCCTAAAAAGACATACAAGCTGGTATTAGTAGCCTTGAGAAGACTGCTAACCCTCCTACCTGCATGCAAAGTTAGTAAAACTAATATGGTTCAGAGTTGACCCTGCCACGGTTATATTTCATGGATTTCAGCTATCTTTAATTCAAATTAGCTGTCTCACAAGAATTAAAGTTTGTTAAAGAGCTCCACAGATAAATCTAATCAAGAGGAGCACCTTTAGTGATCACTGTGTCCATTTGACTGAGTTCTCACTATATTGTACAACCCAAAGTTTTCCCATACTTACTAATGAGTGATGCATTAATGGAATTACTATATAACCACAGATAAAGGAAGAAAGGAAAACCATTACTAAGAAACATGTGATACCATGAGTCTTAAAATACTCTTGAGATAGGTCTGAACTACTTGCTGGCTGAGAAACTGCTGAATCATGCCCTGAGAGTCGTACCAAAAATAGCACTGCATTTGGCAAAGCACATACAAGCTATTAATGTTCCCTATTGTTCCAGCCTGCTGATTAGCTGCTGGTCACAAAGGATGAAAAAGCATTCTCCTACCTTTTCTGTCTCCTTGAGAGAAAGAGAATAGCAAATATGTTTTCTCCTACAGTAGTTCTCCCTTTCACAATATCAGCTTTTAACAGAAAGTTCTCAAAACCTTTTCAAAGCATTCTGTGAGCTCTCTGCATTTAACACACCTCAGAAAAAGTGTGCCTTCTTACCTAGAATTGATAGGTAGCAGATGTCACTCATCTCCAGTCATACTCCTCCCTGGTGAGACACTGATTTCCTCAGTACATGATCTGTAAGTTAGCTCCTAGAACTAAGGGGAGAAAAGAACATTTCTTGGTCATTTAAAAACTGTATTAATATGAGGAAAGTGGTTCTCTATGAGATCTAGGAAAAAGTGACTGCTTAATGCCCTAACTGAGGAGGGAAAGGTTTTAAAAAGTTGAGTTAAAAAGCTCCAGCTGGAGTTAATTATGCTCTTTAAGAGGCTTTGTAATTACTGTGGTTTCTGGCCTTCAGCATCACTTAGATGAAAGGACAGACAAGAGCTCCCTTCTGAGTTTCTCTGTGTGCCTCATTACCTTCTCCCTTATTCCTTGTGGCCTGGTGTGACAGAGCCCTAGACTGAAGTCCTGGGTTTATCAGCAGCAAGGGTGCCATGCAGGCTGCTGGGTTGGACTTGGACACCTCTGTTTGAGGTGGCTGGACACCCCTTTTCCAGCAGCACAAGTCCCACCCTCTTTCTAGCCCCTGTGCTAGTGTGCAGGGCCTCTTGCTTTGGCCCCCTTGTACCACTGCTGCTGCCAGCCTCACCCTGGGAGTGTTAAGGACAGGGATAGAGATAAGGAAAGGAATAAGTCAGGTAGAGCAGCCTCTCATCAGAAGTGCCAGGGGACAGGCAATGCAAAATTGTAGAAGGAAGACTAAGAAGGGAAGACATATTTTTTTCTGCTCGGTGTGGGAGTGTTACTTCCCACCTCTCTGGCTGACTTAATCTCTCCACAATGGCTGACTGCCATCCACGTAGTATCTAACTATTCAAAACATCTTGGTGTCTTTAAGAAAAACAGAAAGTGTAACTTTAACCATCTGCTCTGTTACCTTTACCCAAGAGTTTGGGTATCACATAAAGAAACGTTCTCATGCCATTTTTAACGCGAGAGGGGTAAGAAAAACGTCTGTGGTGCCACAGGGACTTAAGCTGCATCTCTTGCATTTTATCTGTAACTTACCTATCATTATGTAGATTTTCTTACAAATAACCTCCATCTTTGAAAAGCTAAAGAATTTCTAGGAAGGAATATTGGGCAGCCCAGCTCCCCAGTCTCTGTGGAGGGCAGTTCACTCAGGAAGCAGAGGGTGCTATTTCCAGAGTTTCCTTTATGGAGATGTAACTTGTGGGAGGCTGGGCACATGGGGTCTATTGAAGAGACAGGCTGAGTTAATTTGCTGCTTTAGCAAAGCTGCTGTATTCACATGGCATAGGGGGTTATAGGTACTCTGTGCCACATATTTCTGCTATACAGAATGAACCCTCAACACATGATAATCACAGTTAACTTTGTGCTATGTATTGCTCACAAGTTCACGACTAACTCATTGAACTCTTCAGCACAGCTCTAATTAGGTAATTTCTCTTGGTCTCTCCTCGACTGGGTGCTCTTTCTCCTGAAATCCCCAAGCACATTTTGCTTCATGATTGTAGTCTTTTAGATTTCAACAGCAAGTAACTGAGATGTTCAGAACCCAGAAATGGTGATCCCCTGCAGTCACGGAGCCTGAGACACAACTAACGTGTAATAATTAGCTTTCGGTCAGTGCCAGTAGGATGGTACACAACTGTCTTAGTCCAGGTGACTTCAGAGGCAGCAGCAGGATCTAGAGGCAATTTACTGCAGGGGACCAAGTGATGCTTCAGAGTAAGGGACCAGGGAAAGATGGGAATGTTCCTGGAATAAATTGAAGGTCTGAAGGGTGCAGTGATTTAAATGAGTAAAAGAGACGTAATCCCATGAAACTAGTAATCCTTAATCTGCAGCATGTCCTGTGTCACACAATCCTGCTGGGCTGCTGCACTTCCTTCTTCCTGTTATCATCCCAGTCTCCCATGCCTCTCTTTTTATCAGTCTTATTTTGCTTCTCTGTGAAACCCAGTCAGAACTGTCTTGCTCACTTCAAACTAATGCTTGTACTTCAGCCTCCAGAACTGGCTTACTTTCCCCATCCTGTTGTTTTGTGATTGTAGCCAAACTTGTGGCATAATTTATTTAGCATGATGTAATTTAAGAATCACTGAGTCATCCTCAAGCACATCTAATAATGCCTTGTATCACTTCCTCAGGATGGTCATGAGAAACTGGTCTTTCCCTTTTTATTAACAGTGTCATTCTCAGAGGTAAGCAAAGTTAGCTGAATAAAAATGCACTGTAGGATGTACAATTGATACTGACTGAAGTGAGATATTCCTCACTATTTAATTGATTAAACTTTTACTCAGTAACAGTTTTCACAAGCAGCAATATATAATGACTAAATAGTTTTCAATGTATCTAACAAGAAGCAGGAAAGCATACTAATATCCTCCTATTCTGAAGTATTAGCAAGGAGAATTAGAACTGTAATTTTTTGTTACTGGTTCTGTCTTTTAATAAAGAGAATTAGAAGACCAAAATGGTAATAATCAATCACTGAATATGTATTTTTGTCGATTCATTACAACATTTGCTTGTTGTCCTCTCCCAGTGTGGAGGTTCTTGGAATTTATAATAGTGTATGGAGATCTCATCAGAATTACCTCAAGTAATGCTGAAGATCCCAAGAAATGCTGCTCCTTAAGTGAACTACAGAAATAAAAGTTGCTGTTACCTTGGCCATCATGTTTGGCACTAGGTCACAAGGGTAGTCCATGAAAACCACTGAGAACCCTGCTAAGTGCCCCCAGTTGGCTGCCCTCTTTATCCCTCTTTTCTGGTGTTCAATTTGTCAATGCATACTAAGTTATCTTCAGCAAACGTGTGACACACTGGAAATGTATAGACTCAGAAATCAGCACCTATCCTGAGCATACAGGCACAATTTCCATGGTGTGGAGCTCTGTGGATGTGGAGGAATGTGCCTGAGGAGAATGCTGACTTGTGCTTCAAATCCTTTGTGACATTTGAGAGGATTTGCCAGAAAATGCTGAGGTTACTCACATGATCTTCTAGCACTTCTGTTTCCATGCTCTGATACTGATCTAACCTCTGTCCTCTATGACCAAATGGGAAATGCCAACTAGACAGTGGAGGCAACATGAAAAAGAAGTAAAAAGTCAGTCTGAAGTTACAGCTTTCTGCTAAACATCCAGCTGTCAGCCTTGGTCTCTTCTCTTTGCCCTGTTCCATTTAGATAAGACAACATTTAGATTTTATCACAGCTAAGCAGGTAAAATGGAACTGTACATTCCTGTATAACCCTGAACTTCAACTGGTAACCTGTACTAAAAACCCAAGTAAATAAGCTATGTTACCATTTTCTTAATGGAAATTTACACTCTGCTAGCTAAGCAGAAATGGATAAGAATTCATTATTTGTGGAGGGAGGACATACCTAAGCAATCACCTTAAGAAAAGGACAATCTCTCTTCTAATCCAGTTGCCTTTGGTGTGAAACCAAAGACTAAGCCTCCTCAGGTCTGATTCTGCTATTCACAAAGTCTGTTCCTCCTTGTGTCCACACAATCACAAAAAAATAAAGAAAACAGAGGAAACAAACAGTGGGAGAACAGTTTCTTTTCCCTCTTTTGGCTAAGATGAGCCTAATGACACAGATTCAGGGGAAGGAATTAAAGGTGATGAGATGTATTTTGTTCTTTTATAGCTACTGTGAATTTTGCATGGAGGCTGTTGGTATCTGCCAGCATCAGGCACTAATCAGAGCAAGAAAGAAATGCAAACAAAAAAGCCAAAGCATGACTCTACTTCTTTGACAACTGAAAATCAGGCTATCAGGCTAACAAGGCTATCCTTGGACAGTAAAGGCATTAAAATTATAGTTAAAGCTCCTTGATGGGTGCAAGACAAAAATGCCTTTATAATAAGATATAAGAGAAATATGGTCTTAAAATGAGGTAAATAGAGGCTTCTCTCACACACAAAGGGGACATATACAAAGTTTCTTAGTATTCCAGAGGGGGAAGAAACTTTTGAAAAGACATTTAGGAGATGTTCTTGTACAAAACTTTATTCCCTGGAGAAGCATTTAATTTTTTTTTACATTCCTTTTATGGGCATATACTACAAGTGCTATTTTGTGCATTTCTCTCCAAGAGCTGTCTGTATTCCAAGTGCCTCACTGTGTGCAGGGGTTGTAGGAGAGTTTCATACCATCCATTCACTCCACAGATACCTTGAGATGACACTACTGAAATTTGCAGGGGGTTTGTGCAAAGCAGCTGTGTCTGTGCTTAGGCAGCCACTAAGGAAGCTCCACAGCCTGGATGGGCTGCTTGGTCTCTTTGGTCCCCAGCTGTGTCACAGTTCGCTCCCATCAGGCATGGCTAAACAATGCCAAGGTCAGTACAGGATGACAGGGAATAGTATATTGCAGTCAAGCAAATAAAGCCAAAACTGTCCCAAAGAATGGATTTTTTATCTTGTTTGGTTATCTTTAGAAGATAAACGGACTGCAGCACACTTCATACTGTAAACAGTAACTTTGACTGGCCTTACTCCAATAGCAGCTGAACAAATATTTCTAACGTGGACATCTCCTCCTCCCTCTTTCCCATCTGGACAGACCACATATTTGTATAACTCCCTGTCAGTTCTTAGATGTGATGTGATTGGCCAGTGGAAGGAAGCTCACAGAAATTAAGGAATTCACACATGGCATTTACTTTTTCAGCAGCCTGAGGAAAAAAAGTGCCTTTCTTCTAGAAAAGGCTCAGAAAATACACAGTTCAAATTCTCCAAGTTAAGAGCTGCAGCTCTTACCTAAATCAGCAGGGTATCAACAGCTAAAGGAGCTCAAAGAAGGAGGCTGAACAGGAGATGTACACATAAAATGCAGGCAGGCTCTGCACAGGAATATTAGGTAAGCATTCTGAAAAACAGGGAAGATTTGCTGTATTAGTGCTTGTGGCAATTCTAATGTTTTACCAGTACTAAAAAAATACCCTTAAATTCTTAAAAAAGCTTCCCAAACATTTTACTAATCCTGCAGAACTACTTTTAATAGCAAATCCTGAGACTGCTTATAAACTGAAGGCGAACAGTAAGCCTAGTCCACTGCCTCAGCAGCAGTACTAGAGGAAACACTGAACTGGAAGATCTGCAGAAATACATTACATGCAATTGGAGAAGAACAGAGCTGAGAAAAAATTGTACCAGCTCTTGAAGACTCAGGATTGCAAACTCAACAACTTGCAGAGTTTCAAGTATGCTGTAATCTGACTTGGTTAATGCTTGTCTTCTTGAGCAAGATTATGTATTATTTCTGACCCCTTTTACACAGGCAGGTATGATCAGCATATCACCTCAGTCTCTAAATGTCCTGAATTCTTTCACTCATTTCACAGAATTACAGAATGGGTAAGGTTAGAAGGTACCCCTGGAAGTCACTTAGTCTAACCTCCTTGCTCAAGCAGGGTTCCCTAGAGCACTTTACTCAGCACTTCCTAGAGCTCTGACTGCAGCTACTACACTGTTCTGGCTTCCCTCTGGTTATCACTGCTGTTCAAGACAGATACAAAGGAATAATTGGATGCAAGTCTCCATTTCTTTCAATTTCAAAGAGAACAGCATCCTGTATGATTCAATTAATAAAGCATACATACTACAGATCCCATTTCCATTTATTTTTTCACATTTACTTTTGTTTTCTCTTTGCTATGCTATAACCTCACAATTACTTTCTACAGCAGTGGATACACATTCCCTACCCAGTATTTGAGGAGTCAGTTGGTTGTGCCTAAATCTAGGGCCTTGCATTGAATCTCATTTTTTTTTTTTTCTGGACTACTTCATCAGTTTGTTACAGCGTACTGTTGGCAGCAGACGTACTGAAATTTCAGACATGACATATTTTTACCCACTTTTTTCCAAGGACACAGAACTTACTCAATCACACTGCTCTCTGCCACCTCCTTCAGTTCCTGACAAACAGCTTTTGAACCACTCGGTTAATTCCATCTAAATATGATGAAAGAGAAAGGTCTCTAAGTTTGACTTGAGCAGGTGGGCAGAGGAGAAGCCTGGAACTATTTGGGCTCCCCAAGGTCTTTGGCAGAGCACAGGCCTGGCAGGTGCTGTTTGTCCTGTCAGGCGGTCCATCCCTCCCCGGAGCGCTCACGGGCCCCGCGCACACGTGGCACTCCCGAGGGTCGGAGCGGGCCCTGCTTTGCTCTGCGGCACTCCCGAGGGTCGGAGCGGGCCCTGCTTTGCTCTGCGGCACTCCCGAGGGTCAGAGCGGGCCCTGCTTTGCTCTGCGGCACTCCCGAGGGTCAGAGCGGGCCCTGCTTTGCTCTGCGGCACTCCCGAGGGTCGGAGCGGGCCCTGCTTTGCTCTGCGGCACTCCCCAGCATCGGAGCGGGCCCTGCTTTGCTCTGCAGCACTCCCGAGGGTCGGAGCGGGCTCTGCTTTGCTCTGCGGCACTCCCCAGCATCGGAGAGCATCGGAGCACGAGCTGTGCTCTGCCGATAGACCAGGGAGGGGCAGGGCCGCGGGACCCCCTCGCAGAAGAGACAGGATTGCACAAGACAGGGGTAGGAGCTACAGCTACTGCAGCTGGTACGGGCCAAGGACACGCAGTGAGAGGGAAACCCACGCTTCGCTGCTTGTGCTGCTCATGGCAGAACTCGCCCTCAGACTCGAGTCCGGTGGCACTGGGATGAGGATATCCTATTGTATTGTCTCCCTCCCTCCTGACATGAACAATGACTACCCATTAAAAAGTTGGGGTGTTTTCTGAGCCACTTTTTAACACGTGTTTTGCTGTTTTGTATGGGGTTTTTTGATCTAAATGAGTTATGCTTAGATATCTACTGTACCTTCTTTTTCCCTTATCAGCCAAAGGAAGGGACTCAGATTTTCTAAACTAACTTCCCTAACATTTTACAAAGGATTAAGAACTCCTTAATTCTGCACGTGTGAAAACAGATTGCTCCATCACCCTATACAAAGAGTAAAAAGCACACAGTTGCACGCTTCCCTTGGGAAATAAAGTTTAACTAGAAAGAAATATTGACCCACACAAGGACAAGCTGAAGTATTTGAAAAAGCATTATTGAGCAGCATGCACTTTGTCCATAGTCCCTGCAAGCCTTTAAGCAAATATCCTTGTTCAATTTTTAATGCCTTTCAGAGGGGCAAAATAGTGTCTTTTTTAAGGCAGAAGCTAAAGACATAGTCTTATTCCTGGAATCAAATACTTTTTATTACACCATGCAGTTAAAGCACCCACAAGCAGGAAAGAATGTGTAACTCCTGAGGGCAAGACAAAAAAGGACTATTACTCTAACACTTACTACTAACTTAAGTAGTATTAAGTACTTGAGAAAGACATGAATGCAGAGTACAGCACAATATATTCCTGGAGAACCTGAAAGTAGGCCAGCCTTGAGGCAGATAGAAAGGCACTACCGCCTCCAGAGTGCTAGATTCAGAAAAGCTACACCCACTAGTTGCACTCTTCCCTAGCAGAAACAAGTCTTTACTCTGATTCCCAGGACATCCACCATGTACTACACAGAAGCAAATACAGAAGTGACTGTAGTATTTTAAAATTACTAGACAAGAACCTACTTACTCTGGAATTTCTGAGTTAGATTTCTCACCAAAAAAGCAAAGCAGTTTAAACTGAAGAGTCTGAGTTTACTGTTTTTCCTTTAAGAAGATTCAAGTTTCATACCCCATTAACAGCACTCGCTTTATGAAAATGCTTTTGAAAACAAAAGCAGTTAAATATTTCAGAGGAGAAGAATGCAATGCAGACTATACAATATACCTTGCCCTTCACAGGCAGGGCTGGTATCTCAACTACCTGGTAAGCCAAGTAGTGCAACAAGCAAACAAACAGGGGTAGGTATCTCCAACCACTTTACCTTTGGTCGCTGAGGAGTGAATTCCTCAGGGGCTTAAAAAACACCGAACTTTGCAAAATGCCTACAACTGAGTAAAAGAAAAACACCAGTGAAACCATCAAATAGTAAATTGTGAAGGGACTTTCAGTTTAAAGATGTATTCTTTACCTTTTAAGTACACAATACCATTCATAGATCTTTTTCTCTGTACTTTTATATTTACAGGGGTGGATATGTATACCTACATTTTCAAGTCAGTATTCTGACACTTACCTGAATTTTAAGTGGCAGTGAAGAAGGCCAAGCATTAACAACTGGGGACAAATCATAAATGTCTGTTTCTAGGAAATGCTTAGCTCAAAGAAGAATCAGTTCAGAGAGCTCCTAGTGAACCAATGCAACATCCTTCTAAAGGTCAATCCTCTGTGCAAACATATCCTAAATACATAAAGCCAGAAGCAGACCTATATGAAACATTCTGGGTTTAGTATTGAAAAGTACTTGACTACTAAACTCTGACCACTCCTATCCCTAGAGCTCTCACCTACAGGTTGCTGCCACAGAATGCCATTCATCTCAAATTCAGTATGGTAAAGACACATGGGAAAGTAAAATAATTTGCTCTCTGTTGCTCAGCAGGCCAAGACACAAAACTGTTCTATCACCAATGCAAGATCCAGGTTGAGGTTGCAAGACCTTCATCTATTGTGTCTTAACTTAGCACTGTGGATGACAAATAAAAATCAATTCACCAAAGAGTAACAAGGTCATTGAAAGATCTTGACATTTGTCATTTGCTTTCTCCTCAATGGCATTTGTTTGTGTTTCACGGCAGCTCCAACCCATCACACAAAAAAGCTTTCTACACAGGATCCATGCTAAGTGTAGTATACCCAGATACCCACAAACTGAAAGATACAGGACAAATAAATTTTTATGCAAATTTATTAATTAGCTTTAACAATAGTAATACATAAATCAATACTATGTCCAGCATAAGGTTGTATAATAAAATATTCTGGTAAGATTGATTTTTAATGTGTACATTTTTAAGGGCAGTTTTCATCCAATTTGGACATTTAAAAAAAAAAATAAATAAATACAAGGCCAAAAATGCTTGCTTAATCAAAGTCCTGCTAAATAAGACTTCAGGCTCCACACTGCTTCAAAGCACTACTGAGTACAGGTGTCTGCACATATCTTGGACTCACACACAAATGGGCTGTGCTCAAGCAGCATACATTTTTTGACATCCAGTGGAGACCAATACACACAAGTTTTCCAATTTAAACGTCCTTGTTCTTCTTCAAACGAGCATTCCCTTTTCTATTTTAGGATTGTCTTGCCTTCCAGCTGTGATGTGCACATATGAATCCTAACCACATCATGTTTACCAAATACAAAGCTCCAGTCCTCCCCTAATAGTACTGCACTATCTAGTGGAACTATTTATAAAACAGATTGCTACTCAAATTAAACAAGACTAAACTGTTCTTGGACAAAGGGAAAAAAAAAAAAAGTCCTTTGGGAACAGGCAGGAATATGGCATGCTCCCAGCTCTGTTTGTCACATTTTTGGAGCTCTCTAGACTTCAGAAATACATCCTCTCTGGGATGTCTGGTGCTTAGTGCTACAGCATTAAATTTTAGGCACCCTGGGTTCTATGCACTGTAGACAGCACAAAAAAAAAAAAAAAAAAAAAAAGCAACTGCATTTTCAGCTTTGTTTCCCTGATGGCCAATGAGTCCAAGAGATACAGTGGCATTCAGATGTTTTTCAAAGTGCAGTACAGAGGCATTCACTGACATTTGGACTACCTTTATTTATATTTAGCAATATTAAACTCTGGTCCCAATTTAAATTAGATACACATGAGAAAATATATTTGGCAAATCAGAGCTATTTTATTTACTAGTGTACTTATCATATACCACATAAGGCTATCCTTTGGACATATTTACAAATCTAGATAAGCTTGTTTTATTTGTCTTCTGACAAATTCTGCTGATGGCAAAATTCCCTTTTCCTTAAGTTGCACTCAGGATTGAGTCACAAATTTTAAACCTACTCTAAATTACATATTTTACTTTATTATATCAAAACAAATGCTTGGTCAAAGTATAAACACTTATAAACCTAGTGAAAACATCCCTGAGAAGCTTTCAGTAACATAGGGTAATTATTAGGTTTGGTCCATTTGAGGAGAAAAATTGTCATATCCAGTCACTGAAAACTGTGGGCTGCAAGTCCATTGGTTGTACATTGGATTCCCATTCACTCCACGCCACGCCTCTTACAAAACATTGTATCTGAGACAAAAGCCACTAGAAGTTCTTTATATACTTTGATAGATAATGTAATTGCTACAAAATTTGTGATGACTGGCCTAGATTCAGCCCTGGTGTAACGCCTTTAATTTCAATGGAGTTCACACACTCGCATTCCAGGGTTGAGTCCGGCAACATAAATCACTGAAGGACAGTACCTAAAATTAAAGAAACCCTTAAAAGTTACAGAGGATGCTTTTCACAAATTGCTGACATTATGTTTTCACATACTACTTATTTTGCAAACAAACATTTTACCAGTATTTAAATTTAGAAGTCAGACTGCCAAGCCATAAGAAAACCCAGAACACCACCAGGTTCAACTCTACAGAGAAAGCAAAGTGCATAGTTTCCACAAAAGTGCATGTAGGGTTAATGACTATGGAAGTACTGTGTTAGTACACATGCAGGGTAAAAAAAAAAAACACCCCAAAAAACTGCAAGAACTTATTGAACAGAGGGGACTATCATTTTCATTGCTCTGAAGTTGCTTTAGAGGGCCTCTCAGTCCATCATCTCATTGGTTTAGCAGTATTTTAGAACAAAGTCAAAATTCACATACACATCAGATGAATGCAAGTAATCCACCTTTTGCATGAAATATTAACTATTTTGAAATGCAATTGTTTTCAGAAACCCTATTAAAGCCTGATATATTGGAAAATTAACTAAAGCTGCTTGTACTCTGAGGCAAAAACTAAGTTAGCACTAGAATTTATCTTTCTGTACCAGTACTCCTGACCTTAGCAGTTTCTGCTACATCAAACCCGAGCAAACCTGTCATTTGCAATTTAAAAGCCATGCTTTGTAATATTACATCAATAGCTTCTGCTAAATGAGGCTGTTTTACTCTATGAAGTGCAACAAAAGTGTAATACAATATCTTGTACCTAACAGTTGTCTAATTCATAAGGAAACATGCAAAAAACCTGCAAAGGTGTTTCCATAAAGTTAAACCAAAACATAAAATACTATAAAGGTTTTGGGAAAAAAAAATTGAGTTTATAACAAGAATCCAAGAAGGATCATAGAATATTGTGAGTTAGAAGGGACCCACAAGGCCATAAAGTCCAACGTTTAGAGAGGATATTTATACCAGTTAAAGAACATAGGTGAGCAGAACTGTTCATGGTAAAGACATATTGGAGAAAAACTCCAAACAACCAAATACTATATAAAAAGTTATTCTGAAGTAACTAAAAAGAAGGACAAGACCTCATTTTACTCAATGAACACAAGAATCATTCAGAATTCATGGTAAATTGAGTATGTATAACCACTTAATCACAGTATCACCATGGGGGTCAGCAGTGGAACTTGAACAGTATTTTTGTGATCAAACACCAGAATTGAGACTTGTGAGGAACTTCGATACTGCAGCTGTCAAGATCCAACCAGGCTGTCCTCTGCCAAACAAGAAATATTTACAGGGTCACTGTAAAATTAATTTTCTCTCTTGGGACAGCTTCCCCAAAGACCTAAGTTATGCATTCAACTCTAGAGAAACACCTCAAACAGGGTCACAAAAGGAAGTATATGTGCTTAACCATGGTATTTGTGAAGCAAAGTTAGTAAAGAGAAGTGGATCCTTTCAGACAGTAGATGTATTACCAGGTGGTGAACTGTCAGGGGCTGCTTTGGGATCAGGAGTGTGACAAACAAAAAGTTGTTTTCCCAAGCTTTTTTGGGCAAATCTGAAGTACATTATGTGGCCCATTGCAACAAAAGACACAGAAATAAGCACCAATAAGCCAAAAGCTTCAGGGTTTGGGGCTAAGATGACCATGATGAAGTGCAGCAAGTCAAGAAGATAATTCATGGAGTTTTGGACACCGTTTATGATGCCTCTTTCAGATTCTATGACGTTTTCTTGGAGTAACTGTGTGACAGTCAAATCAAAGGACCAAAGGCCTATGGAGAGAGAAAACAGTTATCCATACTGCTGGGCTTCCCACAACAAACTCATCACCGGCACAATTCAATTCATCCTTCCAAGCACTCACTTCTGCCAAAAATGCACAGGATAAGATATCCTCTTGTTGACTAGAACTGATTTCACACTCACAGTCAAGACCAATTTAGTTTCCTTTTACAAAAATTTCCTGAAACAATACATAAATAAACTTGACACATTAAGTTGCCTGTCACATCCTGTTTCATCCTGACTATCAAGCCAATGTTTTACTCATCCTTTCCTTGTTTAAATAGCTGGCTTACAGCTATTTACAGTGTATTCATGCTAGGTGCAATCACTGAAGTTCTGCATAAAAAAAAAATCAAACATCTTTTAAACTACACAGAATATACAATAATGTCAAATGGTTGACATTAGCTTCCATACTGGTTTAGCCTGTTCATTATTCAGCTTTAGAAGCTTATCTTACAAAAAATCTTAGTACATGAGAATCAAATATTTTATTCCTTCAGAATTCAGCAAAAACGGCAGAAAGTGAGGATAATGATTCTACAGATGACCATTACTGATCATTACATTTATATATTTGACTGCCTATTCTGTTGACAGATACTAATTTGAGCAATGACTCAAAAACTTAAGCTGTCATCCAAATCAAAGCTTCCCTTCTAAACACCAAGACGATTTTAATAAGTGGATTAATTTAGTAAACTGAAATTTGAAGGTTTTCATAGCAGATGAGTTTAGTGCTGTTTCCTAGTAACAAGTGGTTTCATTTCGTTGTGAACGAAAATCATTTAGAGATAAGCTTTCAAAAAAATACATTACAATAATCTCCAAATGTGGTAACTTTTCTCCTACTAGTGACATAAAATATACATGGAATTAGTACTGCAGTTTTTGCCCCAGTGATACTACTGCAGGATCATTTCATTTTTATGTGAAGCATAATCAACTAGCCCCAGAAATAAAACGTAACATTTCAGTTATTTCCTCTAATTATAAAATCAATTGTATTTAGCTGACAGGCACTGTAATTTTTAGAATTAAAAGCAGATATTAAACCAAATTGAAATAGAGACATAACACTTACCAACTCTAGCAGCAATGACTCCTGCAAACAGGAGACTAACAGAGATTAAAGGCACAGGCTCAGGAATCATCTCTGGGTCACTGTTAGCAGGAGCAATAGACCCGTTTAACAAGTTGGGCATTCCAGTTGCAAAAATCATTTCAGGTTCTGGAGGTGCTATAGTAGGCAATGGTTTGTTTTCAAACAGCCTGGCACTGATGTCAGCAAATGGGGAAACAGTCAAATCCATAGGACTTCCAGGCATAAATACAGAGATGGCACACAAGATCAGACAAGCAAACTGAGCGACTCCAGAAATAAGGCCTGTGCGAATGAGGCCACATTTGCGCCGAAGCCAAGTGAAAGCTACTGTTCCCATGATTCCAGTGACTGCTGAGGCTCCCATGAGGAGGCTTAGCACAGAGCCACTCAGCCCCTGAGTGTATGCATAGCCTGTAGTGATACAATCGAATCCCAGAACGGTCATATAGAGAAACGCAAGGCCCATGCCTGCAAGGAACACCGGCTGGTTGTAGTACGCAACCCATCCGTCCCGGAACGTTATGAAAGGTTCGGCAATCCGGGCAGCGCAGCCAACTTCCTTCTCCTGCTGGGGCTCAAAGTCAGCTACATCTTTCTCAATAATTAACTGCACTCCTTCAGCGGGTTTCACATCGCTCTCTGTAAACAGAAATGGAGCTGTCAAATACACTCCTGCCTGCACAATGCACAGTGTAAAGCATCAGACAATTGTTTGCCCTAAGCTCACTACTGCAGAAGTGCATCAGTCAAACTCCACTACTAAGCTTTCTCTTAATTACCTAAATTAAAATCATTTAAAGCGTTCTTAAATCCTACCTGGGGAGTAAGATCAAGTAAAGTTTATCCCTATCAATTTAATTAATTAAACAGTGATAGGAGAAAGCACTGCTTGCTTCTAGACTTATAACAAATGCTCCAGCTCCACAGAGAAATTATTTGCTTAATGAATGCCAGTGTCAGTTGGCATTTTAACACAGCTTTGTATGGTTAAAAACTGACTGAAAAACAAAGGGAATACTTAAACATCTGCCAGTATCTCACGTCGTGGCAGAAGAACCAAGGCTGAAGCCTGTCCACAGCCAAAAGCTTTCAAAGCTAGACAAAAAAAACAAAACAAAACAANCCCACAGTAAAAAGCTTTCAAAGCAAAAAAAAAAAAAAACAAAACAAAAAAAAAAAATTAAAAACCAAAAAAACCCAAAAAACCCCTATGCATTTCTACAATTCCATTCTCACTGTAATAAAGGAAAAAGGCACTTCCCCGATCACAAACAAAAATCCAAAAACTCACAGCACTCTTTACACTAGTAAAGAAGACAGAAATTCCACAAATGTCTGGATGTCTGAGCAGTCCTTTTACACTGTTAAGTTCAAAACTAACTCCACATACAGCAAGTGAGATGCACGAAGTACTACAGCAACTTTTAAAAACACAAGTCTTCTAATGAAATCAGAATACTGCAACAGCAAAGATTAGTAAGTGCTTCCTACATATTGACATTTACTAAATGCTTCATTCTCCAGAAGTATTTAAGAGCCAGTGCCAAAGCTATGGAGCCTTCTACACTCTCTTGTTCTCTAATACTCAACTGCCATCAGCCTGGTCCAACATCTTACTGGACCAGCTATTACCACCATAGATCTGATGGCTGGGAGGATATACCTCTTCAGTACTTTTAATAGCAGCTGTCTAACTCACAATATATTAAGACAAGATTGTTAATTAGCATTTAAATAAAACCCAGGAATTCTTCATATTTCGAAAAAATCCTGAAAAACCCAACAACAAAACCCAAACACCCACAACCTATGTTACGCTTAGGGGGCCATAACATGAGCTTTCAGTAGTATTCATATACTGCTACCTTAAAAATGGGGAAACACTTAAGTTTAGTATTTCAGCATCTGACATTTCTACTACTTCACAATAAAAAGTCTGCTTCTGAGTTTAAATTTCTGATATTGAGTCTATCTAAAGTAACATTCATATCAATTTCAGTGTTACTTATAGTAATAGCCATAGTCATCTACACTGCAAATCCCACTTGTACGGCTTGGCCAAGGAAGCAGAGCTGGAGGCCAAAAGAATTTAATTCTTTTCTCCACCATTTCCTGGAGCATGTAAAAATCATTCAGTCATGCCAGAATAGAAATATGACCATCTATTCTACAACCTCCTGAAAGCCTGTTAGTACTGTGTGTAAGCAGAGATGAGTCAGCAAGGAATAGTCTTACAGAGGCTGTAAACACTACAGTGCCAAGGGCCTGGCCCAGTTTATCAGCCTTAGTATAGATGGAAAAGAATATTCCTTATGATCAGCCTGAAGTTACAGGGCAGACTAACTCTAAGGGATTAACAAAGAAGAGAGAATTCATTCTTTGGCTGCATTATGTGAAATTCCTCAAAAAGCTGCACAAAGTATCGTTGCTTAGATTAGAGCCTCTGTATCTGTACCCCAAACCTGAAATCTCCAAGCCAGGAGTAGAAAGCTATTAAGCCATTAAGCCTCAAAGCAGTGCCTGTGGAAGACAAAAGTCAACACTTGGCTTAACTGATGCAATGAATATACTGTGAATTTGAATAGTTACTTCTTTGTTTTCAATACCTTTCTTTACATTCAGCTGTTTCAGTTCCGATGCTTCAACTTTTGCAGATTTGTGAGCCAGAGTAGGGGTTTTCTGATAAACCTTCCAGAGCAGCAGATATTCCACACACATTGACATCAGGTTCCAGCCAGAAATGAATCCACAGCCAATCATCGGGGAGCCAAATGTCATTATCTGACCAACAGCCATTGGGGCCAAGATATTGGTCAGCTGATCAATTCTTCTTATTGTGGCATTCATATCTGTCAGAAATTATTTGATAATGAAATGACTGGTGAACATTCTTCATTGACATAATTGTGAATTGCACATGTATAAAGTTAAAGCTACAAGCCTTGCTCCAACTGTAACTGGTTCCAGGAGTAACCAGAGGCACCTTCAGATGTTTCAATGTTTAAGTTCACTGCAATCAACCAAGGTGTTCATAAGCCAAATCCCTACTCCTGCCAGTTTTGCCTGCATTAGGTCTTCCAGGTTTATCATGCTGGGTTTACAGTGGCAGCATAGTCCTGTTCATCAGGCAATCAGGCAAAACTGCTCTTCACAAGATCAGATCACTTTTACACAGCACTGATACTGTGGACTGAGCTCTATACCTGTAACATCCAAACCTAACATGTACAGCTTCAGGAAACTCATGAGGTGGAATTGTTTCTTGGGAAGATAGTTTACTATCTCCCAACACTGGAACACGTATTTCTTGGCCTCCTCCATTCGCTTCTAATAACTGGTGACCAAAGAACCACCATGATAGCAGCAGAACTTTGAAATGGCTTTTACATTTCCTTGTTAAGTCACATTGGTTGATGGCAGCTGTAGGCATCCTTAGATCTTACTGAGCAAAGTCCTCACTCCTTTCTGGTCCTTTGATGTTTACAGTAAAAACAAGCAAGCCATTCTCAGCACAAATGCATCTTTCATTTGCTGCTAGGCAATGCCTCACCCTCCTCAATCTTATCTACTTTACTGTCATTTAACTGTCTGAGTTTCTGTAAGTTTACAATTTTATGGTGCCATTCTTCCACTCCAAGTTGCTAGACAGCGGTTTCACACATGAAGCCCCTTTTAGAGCCCTACTGTAAAACTAGAGCTTGTGAAGGTGTGAAGGCCGAGTGAAATTCTACATCAGTAAGCTGCTTTATTGAATCTGTGGAGAGTTAGTCCTTGCCATTCAAAGAAACATTTGGGTCACTCTATTTCAAAGTCAATTCAATGTTAACTATTTGACTGAGGGTTAACTAGTTTAAGTTAGATACTTGCATAATATTTGGCTTTAAAAATTCCAACCAACTAACATTTTTTGAGTTAGGTTATAATTCCACTCAGACAAGGTACAAAGAGTGACTAGGAAAACTAATCAAGGGCAACAAGGGAGAAGTTAAGGTAATTTTTTATTTCCTTATTCCACTAACTTGCATAACAAAGATTTCTCTTTGAGGAAAGGTAACAATGCAGGGATGGACAACAGTATTTGCTGCAAAGTCAGCAGCAGCACTTAATTTTTTTTTTTTTTTTTACGTTAAGGAATTTCAACAGTCTCCAGGTTACATCATGGTTAAACAGAAAACAAGCCTGTTCAGCCTGGAAGGGATGTTTCAGATAAATCTGTTGAACTAAGGTGCTTAATCCAGTGGTTGTTTTCATTCTCAATCAAGTCATAAGAGAATTTACAGTAACCTCTTGCCTGATTTCTCAGTACAACTTGTAAGTGATCATACAATTGTGCCTGAGCTCATGAAGCAGTAAAGAGGCAGGACTGACTCCTAGGCAGCAGTTCTCTGCAGGTGTGGTCTGTACTTTATCTCATGTGTGCTATGTGGGACAGGGATGGTGGAGATGGTTTACTGAGTAAGATCTGACACAAGAATAAAGTTTTAATAGTTCTCGTTAACCTAAGACTTTTACAGATAGCTGCTATTTCTACCTGTGATTCACATATGTGAAGAAAGTTCACCTGTATTGCTGCTCTACAAAAGGCATGACCTAGAAAGGCACTGCAAAGTCAAAATAAAAGATTAGGGAGGATAATTCATAGACTAGGAAATTAAAAATATGACAATTTTAATGCATGTAAGAATTAGCCTTTCCTGGATGAAATGGGTAAGTAATATTCCTTCATTGGAGATAAACATCAAGTAAAAATCTGGAATATAGGATTGAAATTTCCAAAAGGACTCTGAACTTTATGGGCAATTTAGGCACCTTTATATAAAATTAGAGTCCAGAAGCTGAAATGCTGTCTAAGCTTGAAGGTATCTAAACTGTGTTAGACTTAAACTTTAGTTCTAGAGTTAGCGAGCTATGGAGGTCTGGGTAATGTTAAACTGCTCTGTGCCTTGTTTGCAGTTCAGTATCAGTTCCTCTAGCTGAGAAGGCTTAAGTCCTCTTAGGGGTTGATTCAGAGCCCACACAGCCTGACCAAATTCATCACAAAAAAATGCTGCTTCCCACACTGTGTTACAATCAGAGAAGTAGTGCAACAAAAAAAAGACTGTTTTACACCCTTTGGTGTAAGGTGTAATTTGCCTTGTGCAGCCTTGGTGAGAGTCCCAATCTCTCACATCCAAGAAGTGTCATGACTACCAAGCTGCAATAGGATATGAATGGGAATGAAGTCTCTCTCCTAGTAGTATCAATGTCACTGTGCAAGTCCAGGGCACAGGGGAGAAACAAACAAAAATACTTTCTAGGCAAAAGATGATTTAGTCTGTAGTCTATGCTCAAAAGTACCCGATGTCAAAGGAAAGCAGAACTTCTGATTCCAACTGAAGGAAAGCATTCACAGCTCTGACTTAGACATCTAGTGCTAGAGAAATGCCAGGTTTCAAATGTGCCTGCATGCACAGTATTACCTACTGGCAATTTCCTAATATACCTACTTAACTGTTCTGGACTTCATTCTCATGCATCTTTCTTTGATCCCTATGAGAGGAGCCCAGTTACGCAAGAGTTCTCTATTTCATTCCAGGGACCTAAAAATAAAGTATTGCAACACTTGGCTTGTTCTGCAAGACTAGTTTTCCTAACAGAGCTGCAGCAGGACTAAGAGGAGGGCAAAACAAGTTTGAGGATGCCTAACTGAATTGTAATCACAATAGTAATTTGTGATCTCAGTAGCTGTAGTCCAGAGCAAGGAAGAGCAAAATAAAGGCTGCCCTTTTACTTGATGTTTTCTCATAACTTCTGGGAACTCAAAGATACACTAATCTCTGTAAAATGCTAGTCTTATCACAAAAATAAAATCAAGCTTGGAAAGTAAGACATGTAAGGTATTATAAAGGCAATATATTTCACCTGCCAGTTTGCTTCTGTCTTCCCCTGCAACCACAACAATCCAGTCCCTCTGAATTGTGATCGCTGTGGCAGTGCTGGCCAAATTGGCAATATTTGCTATTGTGATAACCAGGATATAGCACAATGTCTAGAGAGATGAGGGGAAAGAGTTATAATGTGAGAAAATTGATGGACATCTCCACTTTCTACACAAGCAGAAAAGACTTTTATATTTGATTCCATACATTTCAGCATTATTCTTGACACAAAACACAATCAAGTCTACAATTCCTGGCAGAAAATAACCATCATCTCTGTTGAACTAACAAGTGCAGTTTCATTTGCCAGTTTTGGCTCTCAGAAATGTCTATACAGACATATATTGTATTAGAGAAAAAGATAAAAAATTCATCCATGTCCCATGCTTCCCAAAGTTTCTTCATAAATTAATTTCTTATTAAGAAGTTGAAACACTCACAAGAAGCCATCCATGGTATAATGTCAAGAGCTGTGTCTTAAACAAGAAGATAACCATCAGGATAATACCACACAGGATGACAGATGAATTCTGCACAACCAAGGATGTCTGGGCCACTGTTTTAAACCAAACAGAGAGCAAGTTATGAACATAAGAGTGAGCTAACTATAGGCTTAAGGTGGACATAATTAAGGAACACACAGATTTATTAAATAGCCTCATTTTCCTAGTCTCCCCCAAAACATAAGTGGCAAAAGTATACTTTATAGTAGATTCTGAATCTTCCATTGTCTTAGAGAAACAAACTAACGCCTAATGTAACTTTGTAGCTCTTGATTTACACTCAAAGTAGGTCTTCTCTCAATCTAAGTCCCTGTTTAAATGCTGACAATATGTTTCAAGTAGTAAAAACCTAGCTCAAGCCTCTAAAATTCATCTTAAACCTACCATGGAAGGGATACTATTTTGAAAATTTTTGGAAAGTAAAAATTCATTTGAAGAACTTGATCCCATTTTATTTGTAAAATAGACTAGAGCATCTATACAATATGCACAATGCAAATGCAGTGTGTTTACACTTAAGTGAAAGATGTTTGTATCCAGAAAAAAGACAACAAATATACAAGTGTATGTTAGTGTTTTAATGCAAATAGAATTTGGTCTGTAGTCCTTAAAGTTACATTTTTTTTTACCTTTTGTATTTCCATACATCTCTACACATCACATGGGGTTAGCCTGAGTAACAGACATATCATGACTTAAAACTGTTTTCCTTGTGTCTTACAGAGTATCTCTGTATAACCATCACCACTCTGAAACCTCTCTGCCCTTCTCAGACAAGATGAGCAAGCCCCATTCTCATATTTGACTTTAGGAACTAACTCTGTCAGCTTCACCTTATTGACATGAATTTGATCCATCCTTAAGGAAATAACCTGCTCTAGGCATCTAACCTTTGAGCCTGGCGTTCTTGTCCACCCAGTCTCCAATAAGGGCTCCCAGGAGAAGAACTGATCCTGCCACAACCAGGCCATAGACCGCAGTCAGGAGCAAGCTGTTTCCATAAAGTTCAACCAGGAACACAGACACAGCAAAATGCCACATACGATCTCCCTTGAAGAGGAAGAGAACATACACAACATTACTGGTTGCTCTTTAGAGGTGCACAGGTTCACTATCTCACTAAAGTGTTGTCAAAACCTGTACTAAAATAGAGGTTTGTTACAGAGGTGGTGCAGGGGTTTTTGTGGTTGTTCATTTCTTAGGAGGCTTTTGATTGCTACATCCTGTCACCATTGATTTTATCCCAGTGTCATTAAGATCTGTCCTAATCAAGTGGATCATTACAGTTTGTAATACCACAAATCCAAAAATCCCAGATATTCTCTATTAGTATATTACTGGACAAAGTCTGTCACCAGCCACATCCAACGAGCCTCAAAAAGCTTACACAAATTCTCCAGCACAGATCAAATATTAACAACAGATTTACTGATCATTATTTAAATAACTTTTCAATGCAGCAGTTTGCTCTTAGATGATCAAAGCTTAAGTGCTGCTTTATAACAAGAGTGAGTCAAGTGGAAACAAGTCATCATACAATTCAGGATAGATATGGGCAAATGTTAACTGAAGTTTCTGAAATCAAGAGACTTCAGCTGTTTTTAGTGCTCAGCACTGGCATATTACTCAGAGGAGGTAGAAAAGCATAGCTCATTTAACCTGTTGTAAACTCACTGCTAGTTCAGCCTATTGTTTCAATAAAAAACATTCATGTTAGTGCTTAGAATAAAATACATTCATGTTCTGATACCACTTGCTACAGGTACTAAAAGGACACCCAAATTGTTAAACACATCCAAGTGAAGTCCTTTCCATTCTATGCAAAACATTTTTAGGTTTGCTAATTAAATACATGGAGGTTTTTGTTGTCACATCTCACTTTCCTTTTAAACATATTGCAGCAATACATGACAGAAAATGCTTTCTGTAATCAGTAAAAAAACTAGATGAATAGAAATCATTCATACCATTCTAGGGCACACAGGTTGTTTATTAAAGGTCCCTAACATTAGTCTTCTACAAACTAAACATGAAACTGTTTTCTTCTGCTGCCTTATCTTAAATAAACAGTTGCTATGTGATACAGCAAAGAGTACAAATTTCTAAGGACCTCAAATATTCAGAAGGGCTGGGGGAGGTGCAACATAAAAGAACTTTTAAAAATCAAAGCCAGCCAAATCTAACTTACCATGTAACACAGCAATCAAGAGATACTATTTGGAGAGTCAAAATAATTGCAAAGTGTGATTTGTCATCAGTATAGTACAGACACAAAGCACTTGACTTTTAATGTTATTTGAGTTCACTGAAGGAAATTTCTGTAAACATTGTAACATGTAAACTTTGATACTTGTTTCCTTAAACACAGGCTGAAAAAAATTATATTCCCATCATGGAAAGAAAAATTTCATCTGTTCAAATAAAAGCCCCAGGGTATTCTGTACGCTTTTTTAAATCCAGTGACAAATGCTACTATAAGCATGATCATCTTGTGTCTCCTCTCATATATTATAAATAATTTTTCACTCAAGAGAAATCTAAAGCCTTCTGTAAATATATTCCACTTACATCCCACAGTTAGTTAGTAGAAATATATAGAAAATACCCCAACAATGAATCCACAGGCATATAATTTCCCAATTCCAACTTTCACTTAAACTTAATAACCTGAAGTGGTACTTTATAAAATTTTACTTAAAATACATGCAGATGAGTTAACCCAGATAACTGTTTATTAAGCTAGATAAACGATCCAAAATAATACTTTCATATTAAATTTGGCTTTTTTCTTTATGCATAGATGTTTCAGTTACTGGATTCTGACAAAATGAAAAAGTAATTTTTGAAAAAATCTAAGCATGTACAAGTCAGTGCCAGTCACTACTGTCAGAGTGAAAAACTGAATCTCACTTCAAACTCATGGAAAAGTTCCTTTGACTCCAGAGATATCATTATTTTACTGTGCACTACATCTAAGAGCCTGTGAACACTGTTCAACTTTATCCAACACATTTATCCAGAGTACTTTGATCAAGTCAACTGACTGAGATACTTTTTGGGGAAAACATAGCTGTTACAACCAGAAAGAATTGTTTTCTTCAAGAATTAAAACCCATAAAGAATAGGCTAAGATAAAGGAGAAGAACAATATTAGTGAATTGCAGAGCTCTGTAGCAGGTATGTCATCTCAAGCTAAGAGCTATTGAAATTTGAACAGCAAATATTGTTTTCAGAAACAGGCAGATCCTTGATTACATACACTTAGTCCCACCTTAAAATGTCTCAAAATGTGGCTATTTCAAAACTTTTAAATAGCTACAGCTGCTCAGCATCACTATCCTTTTAAAGACAGCTCCTCCCTTTCTGTAATTATAATTACCCTTCTAATCACCTTATACTGAATGTATACAATCCCACATCAGAACTGAAGCCAACAAGTTGAGGAACAGCCAGGCTACAACCTACTGAGGGCCTCCTGAGGCCTGAGGGGCATAGATAAGGCTAGGAAGTTGGAATCAGCTGATCTCCTGGGACACATTAGGCATGACACCAACAAGGTGAACCCAGATCCATGCTGTTCCTTCTTTACTGCTGAGGGATAGACAGCAACTGCATAAGGTCTGAGACTCCAATGCAGCACTGTTGTCCAGCCTATTAAGATCCCTGAGGGCAGGCATACATTCAAATACTTGAGTGAGCAAGGGCCCAACAGAGTCTAGACTGTTCAAGTCTGAACATTTCTGGAGATGTGACATGTTTAATCATTTACAGCTTCTCTTGGCATTTAAGAATGGCATAGTAACACAGAAACCTAATCAGCTCTCGCAACTACAGCAAACTCCTTTTGTCTCAGGTTTTACATTGTGGACAGAGCCATTCTAAAACAAAGATGATCTATTACTTGGTGTTCTGAAGATTCAGGTATTTGTTTACAGTTCCTGGTAGCAAAAACCTTCACACTACCGGAACACCAAAACTTAGGAGAGACAAAGGTGAAGTCCTGCACCCAGTTCTGTCAAAATAAGCTATTGCAGAATAACTTCTGTTGTTTGAGTAGATTTGGTTGGGGTTTTTTTGAGTCAAGATTTTCAGCACAAAACCCACCAGGACAAAACCAGGAGCATCCCATTAATATTGCTAAACAGAGATCTTGCTGTCTACCATTTGTTACTCTGTGCAACACTGTTTCTAACTCTGCTTTGCCACCTCTACTGAGGGACTCAGAGCAAGCCCACTGCAGAGCTGTGAAGCACTGGTCAGAGTGGAAAAAGCAGGGTTGGACAAAATGCCAGTGAGGCACTTTGTGGGCATGACTGGCAAAAACTGTGGCGGGCAACAGCCCTGACCTCTGAAGGAGCTGTTTGGCTCACTGCTTTTTAATATTAACAACTGCCAAAATATTGCACTTGTTTAAATGAACATTTGATACCACTTGAAGACTTCTTTCATTAAAAGAAACATCAGTACGACCTTTCAGGTTAGCAAAAGCAAGAAGCTCCAGAGTTAGGCATGCACTGTTGTAACTATACTTCAAACCAGTTCAAATGCAGGACCAAAACACAAAACTAGGAAAATGGGGGGGGAACCTTCCATTTATTTTTGAACCAAGCCATTGTATGGAGACTTAAGGTTGTGTGAAAATGCACACATATTCTTAATTTTATTCTGTGGAACAGAACCAGACTATTTTTAGTGCATATCTTAAGGTAGCTTTTTTTAAAGTATTCTTCAAGTGAGTAAAAGGTCACTTGAAAAGTTATAGTAGCACAGAAGGAAAGCATTTCAGGAGGAAAACAATATCACAGAGGACAACTCCTGATGCTGTCAACAAGTTAGCTAGTGAGTGGCAGTATTGAGTCCTTTGTAAACACTGAGCATTTCCCATTAGTAAGTAAGAGTCCTTTATATATAATGCTGCAATGGGGTGTCTCTCATTCTGCTCCTCTATAAGGAATCCCACTGGTTATATAGTTATTCAAAAACATTAAAAGGAACAGAATCAGTCCCTCCAAAAACTGACTATTGCACTACTCTGCACTAAAACTAAACCTACTGCAATATATCTTGTAAAGATTGTGAAGACTTTTAACAGCAAGGTGGTGTAAGACCTCTGTGGTGGTGCGCTAATTTGTAAAGACTTTTGGGAAGCACCAATAAAGCTCAGGTAAGTTACAGCCAGATTAATAAAATCCTACTCCTACCAGGCCGGTATTTTACTTACCCACGTGGACAGTGCATGTCCAAGATAAAGAAGAAACTTTGCAGACGTAAAATAGGCAATCACAGATCCTAAATGAGAAACAAGAAACAGATGCTAAAGCAGATGCGGACACATCCACCGCATTTCGGTACAGGAGGCACAGTTCGCTGCCGTGGACACCGTTCTGAGAGCAGAGGCGCCACCGGGACACAGTGCGATTTGACGCCCCCCACCCGCGGGCAGCCCCGCCCGGTCACCCGCGTCCGCTCCGCGCCCGGGAACCGCTCTGGAGGCGGCCCGTCCGCACTGACCGCCGCGCCGCCGGCCCTCCGGCTCCGCTGCCCGCGCCATGCCGGCCCGCTCCGCCGCTGCCCGGTGCCGAGAGAAGGGGGGGACGCGCGGCTTCGCTTCGTGTTGCCTTCCCCGACTTAGCTAGCACTGTAGCTGAAGTCGGAAAGCCTTGGCCTTATGCGCCGCGGGCGGCGGGAACGCTCCGCCGCGGAGGGGCCGAGCGCCGCTCCACGCTCGGCTCAGCACTCGGAGGTACCGACAGCGTCGGGCTAGGAAACAGCGGCGCACCGCCTTTTGTACGCGGCGGCGGCACAGCCCCCGCCCCGCCCGCCCGGGGGCGGCCCCGGCCCCGGCC
>VWZV01000527.1:1389718-1431340 GCA_013397155.1 Irena cyanogastra
CCCCCCCCCCCCCGCCAAGTATACCAAGTATATAGGCCACCCCAGAAATAAATGCCTGGCATAACAGACCAATAACCTGTCCTGGTGTTGCCACTCCTGTAATCTTGTTCAAAGTATTCTTACATTAATTAGATGACTTTCTATGCATGAATCATGGATTATACTTTGCATAATAGGAACTATACCTTGGGAAAAATAATTCAGAAATAAAATTTCATATAAACATAGGAAGCCTAAAATTGCTATTTTAATGGGATTGGTTATCCTAGGTAAGTTAAGTGTTTCTTTTTATGGTATATTCCTTAAAATTTTGCAGAAAATCTTTTCTCAGATTGGCATTAAAAGCAGAGTAAATTTTCTTGATGGTTTTTCTTATACAGCCTTACTGTTTAAATTGTACTCTTCTTTACTAACAGCTAAAAAAATAATTGCTTTTCCTAAACCTTAACAATTTTAATATTATTAGTCCATGTTAAATAAAAACCCTACAGCGTATCAAAACTACATTAGACATATAGCTAAAAGGCCATAGCTGATTTGTGAGGCATTTCCAAAAGCAGGGGAGTTGGCATATAAGGGAAATTCATTTTTTTTCTCCTAAATTTGCCACCACTTTGCTGATGATCTTCCAAACGTGTTTATTAAATTAACTCTGTGCTCGGGTTTTTTCCCCTTATAATACTGATGTCCAACATAATACAGTAGCTTGAGCACTTTGAGATTTTTACATCTAAGATGCTGCTAAAAAATGCCTCAAATATTTTTATAATTACTCCACTAAATCCAAGTTTTATTAGATTACTTTGTGAAGCCCTTGTTAATGTATTTTTAAAGCTGGAGGTCTTTTTTCAGGTTGACTGGCTCACCAGTCTTTTCACAACATTTACCGATTTCTGATGTATTTAGGATGTTTAATAGCTGGAACTTGTATGAGAGGAGTTACCAGTTTTACTTGGTACACCCCCGACTCAGCAGTCTTGCAGCAACAATTTACACAATGGCACAGCACAGCAGCCATGGATTTGAGACCAGGCCTTGACTAATGGTCACTGGAACAATGAACATGGACATTTGAATTAGCAAGACATATATTTCTGTTATAGTCTTCCTAGCTGAAGTTTTTTCACTGGATAAATTCCATATGCTTTCCTAAATATATATTACTGATATAAGTTATCTAGTTATTATTTGAATGAAGAAATATAAATACTAAATTAGTTTTTAGATTTTATAAGTTTCTGATTAAACTATAAAAATAATTTAATTCATAAGATATTCTTCAAAGTATTTCTAATAAGAGAGCTGTCTAGAACAAAAAAAAAACCCTTATTTTTAATTTTTCTGGCAACAAGGGCAGCAATTAAACTATAAGATGTAAACAACTGAAAATATTTTCATTATTGGTAAGTGCATAACTATGATGTCAGTAATAGTCAAAGATACACTTCCAGGAAAGACACAGCTTAAAAAATAAGAGAGGATATATTTTGGCTTTTAACAACTGCCCACATCAGTGGCAGCTCCTTTAAGCACTGTGCCTGTAATAGAGCTGCTGAACCTAGAACAATAGCAATTTTACCAAATAATACTCGCATTGTCATCATGGTTTAACCAAAGAGCCATGAATCACAGTGAGAGACCTCATGCACACTCGGATCTTACACTCAGCTGAGTTTAATTATCATGCTGTTGCCATTCTTCATGAAGACACACCTCTTGGTGTGCAAAGTGGTTTTTTATTCATTTAGCTCACACAAAGCCTAGCAAAACTGGAAAGAATATATTTAATCTGTGTCTTTTGAAGGGTGAAGCTCAGAAGCCTTTACCGCACTGCCCCGTGCTATGACTTAGGCATGGGAAGCTGTGGCTCTGCTGCTCATAACCCCACACATTCAACTCCCAGAACTGCCATCTCTGTGTCAGCTAACACTCCAAGCTGGCAATGCTCTTGCACAGGGAAACAGGCAGAGGTAGGATAGGAAAGCCTCCCAGGTTTTACTCCAGACCTGGTCACGTCACTTACATGTTAGCAATTTGAACATCTATACCTACTAATGGTCATTAACTAAACATCTACTCCCACTTTGTCTAAGATCCACAGTGGGATGCTCTTATGGGATTTGTTTCATTCAGACTTCAAAGTCACAGCTCCTGTCTCTCAGGGCTAGATGACAGATCAGTCATTTTAACCTGAAACAATCATTATTTTTAGGGCCAGAGCTAGGATTCTGTGACACACTCTTTTGAGAAAACCACCCAGAACCTCCAGCAAATTCAGAATTGAGAGGTTTTCTTGGAGAAGCTAGAATTATCTAGCTTATATACAACTGCAGCTCAGGGAGCTGAACCAGCTCTGTGTTCACATAAGCAAGCTAAACGTTTGTAACTGATAAATGACAGCCTGACTAGTGACCAAAACAACTTAAAATCATACGTTATATGTTATGCCATAAGTTATATGACAACTGGTTTCAAGAAGAGGCTCCTTTTGTCCAATCTTTCTCAGTCATAAGAAAACACTGTACCCTAAACTCAAATAAAGAAAACATCTTGTACTAAATTAGAAAAAAGTAATTAAAAGAAAAGAAGTCACCACATCTACTTAGGGAAAAGTGGATGTTTTGCACCCAAATGTCAAGAGTAACATTTCTGCAAACTGCCTATATCATACTGCACATTTGTTCTCAAGAGAGGGAATTATTTACTTGAACTGGAACACTGTGTTGAGGAAGGGACTAAAATGAGTCTGGAGGGTAAGATAACAGCCTATCTGCAGTTTAAGCTCATTTGGTTTGTTTTCTTCATTAGAACTTACTGCAGTTTGTCTCCTATCGGGTGTCATTGTTCTATTACTAAACAATAAAAGAATGCTTAATAAACAGTATTTTGTTTCCTGTGTGTATTTTAGTATGCAATATGAAAAAAAAGGGATTTGTTATTTTTCCCACAGCCTTCTAATACCTATGAATTTTGCCTTGATTCCTTAATTCATTTTTAAGGAATTTTGATACATACAATAAAATCAAATATGAAAGCAAGTCAGACAGTATTTGTATCCCTTAAAAAAAAACAACTGTTAAAAGTAAAAAGTATCCTCTTAAATAGAGACAGTCAGATTTTGATATCCCTGTTCACCTTTCTGCAATGTTTTATTCTGATTCTATGCCAAGAAAAGACTTAAAACCACATTTTTAACTTCAGGCACATGTTTGGTTTCTATTGATTTCAATGAAATAAAGACCAAACAAAAAGATTTCTAGATTTTCTAGATTTAAGACAATGTTGAAAAACTTCTTGGAATAGAAGTGAATCAGGGAATACAAGTTTGTTTTGACCTGCCACTAGCTTGAACTGAACAACCTGTAGTATCAGTGATCCCACAGCAGGCAAAGGGAAGAGCTTCAGTTGCACTATCAATTTCTGTTTCTGGGTGTCTCCAGAACAGTCTTTATAAAAACATGTTTGTCTTTGGAGACCAAGATACAGTTATGTTCAAACCAGCCACAACTTGAAAGCAATTTTTTGGAAGGCAAAGCATAAAGTACAAGATGTACTTAGAGTGACGTGGTGAAGTAGGCATATGCCAGCAAATAAAATCATTTATTTGAACTGTTCTGCAGTTATACAAATAACATGCACCTCAACAGCCATCAACTGTGTAGCCATCAATCTTGCAGGTAAAGCCCTTCACCCATATACAGCACCCTGTGTAAACAGGGCTCTGCACTGGAGCACAACACTGAGCCAAGTACATTTTCAGCAAAACCTGCAGAGATGAGTCTGACACACAGTTCTGAGTATAAGAAAAACTTCATTCTACCACCTGCCTGTATTTGATGTTAGATAGAAATTAACTAAGTTGCCATATCTTATTAAGAATAATAAGCCAGTCTTTTTCCCTTTGCAATGCCATTAAAATAACCCTTGGGTGTTAGTGCTATATTGATTATTTACAATAATAATAACAACATAATAATCTAGTAATTAGTCATCATTCTACAATTACTTAGCCTTCAAGTCTCATAAATCTTAACCTTAGCTTTCAAAGAACAGTTTACCCATCAGACTCAATCAGATACATTCTTGTCACTGATGATATATGCCTTAACTAACACAGCAAACTTCAACTAACAGCCAGGGAAAGCTGTGTCCAGATTCAGGCTATTTTCTCTAATGGTGGCAAGCATTTTAAAAAAATGAAACCTGAAAATTTAAGTTTGTCCTGAAATTTCTTTTATAAGGGCTCTAATAAGAACATTCATATTAATATTGTTTTGCTAATTTTCTAACTAATCTGAAGTGAAAGTTAAGATAATACCATGGAAAGCACTCTCTCTGTTTCATTAATGACACCCAGGGCTTGAATCATATTCCAGAGCTACCATCAGGGAGACCCTGCACTGTCCAAAATGGAACGTGGAATCTGCTAGCAGCAGTATATTTATGTAGTGTGCTCAGGGACAGGACACAAACTCTTCTGCCTTGGAAAGTTTTTCAAAGCCTTTGGTCCCAGAAGTGGTCTTGGTCCCAGAAGTGGTCTTAGCCCTCAGTTTCAGCTCTGTGCAAACACTGTTCTATCAGAGCTGGAAACGTGGCTTACCTGTTTCTGCACAGGTCTTATTTTTTTAAAATATCTTGAGCACAAATCTACTCAGTACCTTTAATCAGCTAACAAGAAAACACACATCTGACTGATAGCTTGCTGTTATCTAATACTTCTCCACCCTATTATTATGGCTAGCACTCCCCAATGGATGAAATGATCATTAATAAATTAAGGGAACTGATATAGAAAGCTAGCAACATCATGGGGTCCTGGTCATATGAAGCCTGGCAAGTGAGTCTTGAGGTAACAAGAATCCTTTCCTGACATATTAATGTCAGGAAAAAGGGAAAATATTTTCAAACAATTTAAAACAACTAGAAGAAGGGGGTAAATCTGAAGAAGTCCGTATATTACTGCTACTGCAAAGAACAGATGTATAATAGCTAAATTCTTAAACTACGCCACATGGGTTCACACACAGAAAACATAAAACAACGGCAAGATCAAAGGATTTCAAATTGTCTCAATACAGTACATTGATTTTTTTCTTCTGACCTCAGCTGGGGCTGAGGGAGGGCTCTTGCTTCACTGCAGAAGAGCTTGACTTAAGTTGCTTTTCAAGGTAAATTTCAAGTAGTCTTTTAAATCTATGGGCTGCTCACTAATTATGTCTTCAGTCCTTTAAAACACAACTGCCCATTACTGTATTCAGTAGAAATACTCAAACATTAATTATGCACGTGCTTCCAAGTGTTTCAGGATGAGAATCCATGCCAAAGTCAATTCAGTACAGGGCTCCAAAGTGGTTGGGAAATTATAAAGGATAAACAGGCAGAGGATGTTTCTTAAGTGAAGGTGCAATTCTGGATGTCAGACATGGTCAGAAGCATTGTTGTGATGTGTTTAACCTTGTGAACAAACATAAGAGTTGTTTTAACCTATAATTATGAGAGACAACGTTGTCACAATTAAACCTCTTAACTAATGTCTATTTACACAATATTCACGTCCATCCTGAGAAGCACAGGTTTCTCATTTGTGAATTCCTTTCTTCTGTAGTCTTTCTGTTTTGACCACATTCTTATTGCCAGTAATCGATTTCATACTTCCCCTTACAAAACAAGTGTTTTGTTGATGCTTTGTCCGTAACAAGTTTCAAGACAGTGATTAATTTAGATGAAAAACTTCACAGTGACCACATGTTATGTAGGGTCAAAATAAGTTGCCAAACATAGGCATCTAACTCTAGAGATTCTGTGAAAGTAAAACACCCAAATGGCAACTACAATGTAGGTCCTGTAAGAGACCTGAGGGTCTACAGGTGTATTAATTGAGTGGCAGACAGGATACCCTCTGTCATCTCAGATAGAAACAGGTGTCTAAATTTAGAAAAACAGATCAAATTCCTACCGTGTAATAATCTTACTGAGGCTGTTGTATCTTTAGGACAGCATGTGTTTATTAGTATGGCAAATGTTTGTCTTTTCTCAGACTACTTTGCCAATCTTTCTACACTGAGACTCAGCAGCACTTCCGCACTAGGTTTTACAGCAACTAGGGGGAAGAACATAGGTTTAGGGAGATTGAGAGCCACCTTTGGTTTTCCCAAATCTACTTCAGTCTTTGTGTCCAACATTTTCCACTGGAAACCCCTACATACAACCAATTGAAACGCTATCACTTAGTTGCAATTTATATGGTCTGTGTTCAGCCAGACTTCTCCAGGATGATCCCTTGGAGCCAAAAGAACCTTTGGATGGAGTCTTAGTGGGGAACCTGACTGGTTTTTAGGAGGCAGTCTGAAAGGAGAAAATGAGGCCTCTACAATATATGAGCTTCTGCTCTGGCAGTGAATTGCAGTTGTAACCAGACGAGGTGCTGACTAAGAAAGTAAGAATCATCCCAAATTGTCCAAGGGAACATGCCTGTCTTCACAATCATTATTCCTTAGATACAGGCTGTGGGAATCACTGTTTGGAATAAAATAATTCAGATCCTTAATATTTTGTACAGGAACCTAGACATGGAGACTTATAAGAAACCATCAAAAAAAGTATTTCATTAACTGATTCAAGACATGAGATCCATTCTTGTGATTTTTTAGGTACAGCCATTTAATTAGAAAAATTACATCATTATGCTCTGATATGTCAAATTAACGAACGTACGATTCAGTCGATTTATTACTTTCTCTAAAATGTACAGTCCAAGGATAGGGCATAAGGGGACAAGAAGGCTGGGCATTTACTTAAGTAGGAAGGATGAGGGAAGAAAGAAAAATGAAAACTGTACCTGCCAATTTGCACATGATCTGATCTCCAGTGAGGCCTGCAGGAAGTGGAAGGCAAATGGGAAGAAAGCAAGCAAAACAAAAAACCCAAGTCTTTGGCACACAGGAAGACAAGACGGAGAAAGAGACTAAATGCAGCGACTGACCAAGAGAGCGGGTGCCAGGCCCTTCTGGATTTTGATCTTAGATTCCGTGCTGACTCACCATGCAGCCTCCAACCAATGGCTCCACCTCTATGTTTCAGTTTCTCATAAGAAGGCTGGTATTTATCTATTAGCCTTACGGACTGTTGTAAAGATAATTAATAAACGTTTGGAAAGTACTTTGAAGATGAAAGGCCAAATTCACAGTAGGAGGGCATTGAACTGATTTGTTCATTCCTTTGCAGCAAAACCGGTCTATATTTAGAGAAAACAAGAAAGAAATTGCCATTTGTTCTTGCCATCTACCCCCTTCTCTACCTATTTTCACCTATTACTATGCTCTGTGTTTAGCTAATGTTTGATTCAAGTAAATCATATGTGTACAACTATGTATCAACTAATCATGTGCCCAACTGATTGTCAGATTAGATTCTAACTGTAAATTATATACAGAGGATTGTCGATTATCATATATATGACAAATATATCTAGCATTGTTCATCAGCTCTCTGAAACTGGGACCTTTTTAAGTTTTTTTTTCTACCTCAGTAGCAAAGTAAACTGTTGATGACAAGGTGTTTGTTAGAATTTTGTATTATCCAATATATTCAGGAAAATCACCACAAACTGACTTTCCCTACCGATTCCTCTGCTCAAGACTGAAGTCTTGCAGGAAGGCAAAACAGTCTTATCTGTTAGTCCATTAGTGTTTTATGGGTGCCATAAATCAACTGCAATTTCTATCCAACTTAATATGCCTGTCTTTTCTATGCATCTACTTAAAGTTCTGTGTGTCAGGTTTTATAGATTCAACTATCTATGAAATCACAACTTGACCTAATTTGGTAGTGTTGCGTAACAGAAGAAAGCTCACTTGAGAAAACTCATTAGCCATCCTGAAATAAAGTTTCTTTCTAAACTATTCAAACAAATTATTTCATAAATATTTTAAACTATATTTTTAGTTTTTTGACAATTAAGATTTGCTGTGTTTTGTCAGGTACTGCCACTGACTAAAGTATATTATAATGATCTAATACAGGAATAGAAAAGTCAGTTATTCAGTGTGAATTAGTACATGAAGTACCAGATATGCCACACTAATCAAGTGACTAGTCCACTTCTGTTTCTTCTCACAATCAATGAATAAGCCATATTTTTAATTCTAAGGAGAACTAGAAAGCCTGATGAAAGTCCAAAATATTATTAAATTCTGAGACAAAATTTATTTATATATATATTTCTAGTTCAAGGCAACCCAGTGGAAAATAATTTGCCATCTCTGCAAGATGTTCAAATGGGAACACAACCAAGCACACATATAGGTGTTGTAAAAAAAAAGACAGCAAGTTGTACTGATTTAACAAAAGCTAGCAGCTAGTTTAAAAAAATACAGGCTGCATCTCCAAATTATAGGTCACAATTGCTACTTTTCAAGAACACCACATATAACATGACTTGACAAGTTGCAGAAAGTGCCACTACATCTAAATCTTCACAAATGAATATGAAAGAAAAACAAGAATATTTTTGTGGCTTAACTGGCTTAACTGAAAGCTGGATGGAAGCAGAGATAATTCTCTTCTTGCCTTCTCTCTACCGATACCAAACTGAAATTATACAGCAGTGTGCTAACCAGTAATCCCAGTAATCTTGGATTCCTCCCACCTGGGGGGTCTTGTCACTGATGCAGGGGCACCTATAATGCAGTCTCTCCCTCCAATCTCATTCTGGCACCAAGGAGTTCAGCAGCAGCTACAGGGGCTGGCTGGGGAAATAGGGCACATGCTCAGAAAGATCATGAGAAGATTTATGCTGCTAAACCTACGGGTACCAATGGTGAACTCATGCTGCACAAGCTCCCAACTCCAGTAAAAGCATATTAATAGCTTGTCATATTTTAAGTTTTACCAGCAGCTCAGTGTCTGCAGAGTGAGAATCCACTGACAGCCTACTTTTTGTTCTAGCACAGAGTTGTTTTGTGCCTTTCCAAACAAGTGCATTTTTTGTCTTTATTTCTTGTGCTATAAAAAGTGAGAGATTTTCTAAAGCCTTCTAAAATTTGTGGATGAATAGTGTCCTGCACAGTAAATTCAGAGCACTGTCATATGCAGGCATGTCTAGTTTTATATCCTCCGATTTTCTCATCTATAGAATGAGGATTATTCCATGTATCACTAAGATGTTGAATTAATGCGTGTCAGTCAAGTATTCTGAAAACTTGAAAATGGAGACAGCATTCAATTACTTTGCTAATTAGTTCCATCACATGCATACTTAATGAAGTTTAACTCTGCAGAGAGGCCAAGGAGCAGAAGAAGGGGAACAGTGATGTTATGGTGAGCAGAGTGATATTAATTAATGACCACTGTAAGCAGATGATACTTTATCAACTGATTAATGTTGTTGGCTATTTGTTGGGAATTGGTTTTATAGAAAATATGTAATTCAGTTTACAGATCTACTGTTCTAAAAATGAGCTCCTCCCCCAGAGGTACCAGTCAAGTTTCTTGGGGGCAGGATGCTGAGCTCTTCTTAAAAATCCAAGCAAAAAAAAAAATTGCAGGCAGTTTGGGTAGTTTGCAGGATTGACATGTCATGATTTGCCATACTGTTAACACCTAAAACATTTGTTTGCACAGTGTCCACAGTGTCCACTGGTTGCTCCTCAAGACACAGAGCATATGGACAAAGTATTGGGACTACCACTGTATTTTTCCTGACCTACTTGGTTTCTATATATATATAGTAACCAAAAAATTACTGACCAGCTAATACCCAGTGTACCTTAGTGTAGTTCCCCAAGGAAAGAAGATCCTTGTGTAATGAGTAAAGAAGAGCTAAGTTGAGTCAGACATCACTTTCCCTGAAGGTTCTTCAGAGCCCTCTCCCCACTGCATGCCTTGCAGGCGTTTGCTGTGTGCTTTCTGATATGCAACAGCTTTTTGGTGGGCAATCTGCACAGGAATTGTGGGATGAAGTGCAGCTGTTAAAGCAGTGACTGTGCAGCCACACAGCAAAGCCCATAGCTGCAGGATCAGAGGGACAATAGAGAATGTGGAGTAATAGTAACATGTGAAATGCAAGATGCAAGCCATTTATTTTAGGTATTGGAAAAACATGGAAATTAAAGAATGCCTGGAGTAGAGCAATTGAAGTGGCTTCACTGACCAGGCCATGCAGAAGAAAATAAGACATACCGCAAATAAAATGAATATGGTACACACTGTCCCTGTTCTCTCTCTCCACTATAACTTCACAGAAGTTAAACAGAATTTTTGTTGCAGCCTTGGGGCCAACTGATAAGCATAATCTTTGTACTGGAGTCTGTGGCAGATCAGTAAATAAGGGAAATGGGGTTTAACTAGCATTCCACATAGGTCATCTCACAGAAGCAGGAAATGTGAGCAGGCTCATGGGAGAGAAGGATCATCGATTAAAGGAAGATCTTGCTGGTAAACATTAGGCTACATTGTGGCAGGTTTTATGGACCTTGTGAGATGCTAGACACTTTCAAACTTTTCTCGATCTCAAAAAAATTTAAATACTGGGACAATTCATATTGGAAAAGAGCTCAGAAGGTCTCTTCCCTATTCTCCTGCTCCAAGCAGTCAGCTATGAGATCAGGTTACTCAAAGCTTTATCCAGTTCCAAGGCTGGAGACTGCAAAATCTCCCTGAACAACCTGTTCCACTGCTTCTCTGTCATCATCTGCACCTTCTTTTATCTCATCTGAGAAATTAATTAATGCTTCCAGTTGCCCAATATCACCTGTATCTGTTCCTGGTTCATCCGATAGTGGCACCTTAGAATTTTTTATTCTGCTAAGGAGGCAAAACTAGCTAATTTTTTTATTTTTACATTGTTCATACAGTATGGGCTGTGGCATTGTGAGGAAAATGAGAGCCAAGAAAGATGATTCTGTGCTGTAAACTTAACACCTCACCTTCATTCAGGGCATTAGAGGATGGCCATGTTACGAACAGTCTCACAGTTGGTGTATTTCAATTCTGTAGGCTAAAAGGCTCTAGTGTAGTGCTTTTAGGAGAACCACCTGACTTCTGTACAAGCTGAAAATATTCTCACTGTCATCAGAACAAAGATTTCAGTCCCCAGGGATGTTTTATGAAAGAAAAGAAGCAGCTGTACAAGCATTCCTGCCAAAATAATCAACAAAACGTAACTAGCAGTAATTGGAGTACATAGTTGTATATTTTGCACCCTGAGAACTGCAGGGAGCCAAAATGAGAGCAACAGCTGTGGAAGAAGCCATTAAATCATAAGGTAAATGGAAAAGGACAGCAAGATACTCCATGATAAAGATTTTTATTAATTTTGAGGTATGCCTTTGTGCCCTCTGAGACAGAGGTCAGGCTGTTCATCACCTCAGCAAATTAAAAATCAGCAACGTCATTTGGGTACCAAACCAAACAATGATAAATGTTCTTCCCACACCTATGCACAAGGTGTGGCACTCTGATCTTCCAGCAAATCTCTGTTTGCAGGAAAACAGCTTGCTAGATAAAGCTACTGCCTAGTAAGAGCCTTTCATAATGACCACTCTACATCTGGCCAGATTACCCAGGAAATTTCCTCCAATGAATAATCCTTCCTGTCTGAAGTTGGCATGTTTTGTATAATTCTGTAGACACTGCAGGGTGTTCAAGGACAGAATATTGGCTTGATTACACCACACTCCCTCCTCAGACATAATGCAGAATTTTCAGTCAGGATGTTGCAGCTGTTCCACTGCTGTGCATTGCGGCATTATGCAACAATTAAGGCCAGGAAATGGAGATTACTTCATATCTAGTGCAGAGTGGGTGATGACTTTTAAATATCCTCAGAAGTAAAGTTTAATTTTATAATTAAACACTAAGCAACTAAACACATGAAGCAATGGCACTGAAGTCAAGCAGGAAGTATCTTAATGACTTTCAAATATGAAGAGCTGGAAGTACCATCTAACATCAAATCACACTAACACATGGAACATGAAGTAACCAGAGCTAACTGGTTGGGTCATACAGAAGATTCCCCACAAGCAGTGAGAGCTACTTGATCCAAACACACAGTACACTGATGTACACTGATGAGAAACAAAGTATAAAGAATTAAACAATAAAATGCTGCTAAATAATTTTGTTATGCATGAGCTCTGTTCTGAAAATCAGAAATTGATAGATATATAATAAAGAAACCCTTGCAAAAATACCTGTTTACTAGCTACAGAAATATTGCAAAATCTTACTTTTAAAGATGAACTAGTTAGAAAAACCATGAAAAATTAATTGTGTTAATGTCTAAGCAGAATTCCCTGTAGTTGTATCTCAGTAAAAACTCTAGTAAATGCTACTATGGAAAAACAATGTTCAAATGCTAAAAAGCAAATGCAACAAACGTCAGGGAATCCAGTTATTTTTAATTAGTCATGCTAATTAGCACAGTGAAAGCCTCAAAAGTAAAGATGATAACCGAAGCTTAGCATTGCCAACTGCTTATCTTCTGATACAAGACAACTGAGACTACTGGCATTTGTGCAATTTCTTGAATACTAAAAGCCAGCAGTATTAGTATAGTGCAAGACACTGTGCCTTTTTGTTGTTGCTGTTCACTTCTTAACAGGAACATTTGACCCTGCAGTATAAGATCTATCAGATTCACCTAAGTTCCTGACATTCTGGCCTGCCCTACAACAGCCAGTACTACAGAGCAGATTTCAGCAGCTGTGCAACTCACTGTTCTTTTGGCATACACAACTACAGGAGACTTAGGGGCTTAAATTAATTCCTTTCTGACAATTATTGAAGTATAAGATTTCATTCTCCTTATTTAATTGCACTCTATGGTAAAAAAAATACCATTAGGGCTCAAAAATTAATTTGATTTTAAAAAATCAGCATTTTAAAACTAGGAATTTCTGTGGCATTACATTTCACCAACCATGGGCAATATAAATATTTTCAGTTCTAAATATATTAAAACCCCACCACTCAATCCTTTTTCTGTTATAAAATTAAATTCAAAAGAGGCAACAATCTCTACTATTTGGATGTCTCTTTTAACCATTTTTCCAGTTCTGATAGAGTTGTAAATAATTCTCCCACATGTCAAACACACAGTATCAGTGAGGTGTCAGATCAGAAAGATAACTACTGTCAACACTGTTAGCAAACATCTTGCCAATCATCTAGCAAGTATTTCTTCATTTTTGTTCTGCATAGGGTTAGATATGCAGGCAGAATAGATGGTGCAACCTGTCATTAGAAACTCTGCTGGGAAGAGGCTGAATACTACAAACCTCCTCTTCCTCCACTTGCCTATCTACATGTTGGAACACAAAACCTTTACCCTCAGTCAACTCAGCTTTGTCTTCAGCATTAGAATATGAGAGACACTCAAACTCTGCAATGGCTAGAAACTGAATTGTTCAGTAACTACAGTCAAATGTTCAGCTTTGTTCATCAGCTATGTGCATGATGCAGTCTGGTCAAAGAAAAATACCTTCAGTTTGAAAATCTAAAAGCAGCTTGAACACTGACTATATTGTCAAGATAATATACTGAAGTATACATTTAATACTGAATATGCTTGCCAAGAGAAATAGTAAAATATCCTGCATGGTTTTGAAGTGGAGCAGTGCCTGAAAGAAAATAGCAAACTGCAGTGGTATCAGATGCATATTTAGGTCTGATTCATTACATGTGAAATTTCCTCCTTTGCTGTTCTGTTTGTATGAATTTTAATTTTGTCCAAGTGTTAACTCACCTAAGTTTAGGTTTTTATGACTTCTGTAAACTTGAAAAAATAGTATTTGAGTTATCCATGATGACTTAAAAATCCTTTTAAAAACAGCATCTGGCATCCTCAGAGGCCATCAAGCCCAAGACAAAATTGTGTATCAGTAGGAAGGACAGACTAGACGTGAAGCAAGAACAGCATCTCTTAAGGTATAAAGCTATTTAAAATTCTTTCTGTTCTCCCTAAGTGTTTTTATTATTATTATTATTAGTTTGCAGGGGTTTTAAGTGCTTAATGTCATCTAACTTCCATATTTGTCCCTATTTGACAACAAAAATACATATGAAACATAGAATTCTACAATATAAAGAAATGCTACTAACAATAAATAGAATATCTGGGGTTATTATCTAATAGAGTAGGCTTTATATATAGAGTGTGCATATACATAAACTTGTATTTCTATATTCACAAACTTCCACTCAGTTAAATTTATACAGATGAGACCTGAAATTTTATTAAATCTAATGAAAATCCTCCAGCAGCAAGATGTTCAAGACTTTGCTGCATAAATTCCCAGCAAGAAGAATGCAATAACCCAAATAGTTCTTCACCAGCTAAACCTTGCTCATCTTGCTTTGTAATCAAGTTATCTGATTCAAATTATCTACAAGAGGAAAACAGCAGAATTTAGGTTTGCAAAGTACTATTCATTTAAACAAGAAGGATGCAGATCACATACCCAAGTTCTTCTTTAAGAAGATAATGACTTTATCACAGTTTAAAATACTAAATATGAGAGTAAACAAAAAATAAATCCTTTTTACTGTTCTTATTCAGAACAGGAAATGCATTTCATTTCCCAGTGTCGTCTCTGAAGAAAATTTTCCAATTTTTTAGTCATTCAAATAATATATTTTATTCTCCAAGGTGTTAGCTGTTTTATTAAAAAAATAAGGGCAGAGCACTAGTGGAGGAAGCATACAGTCTGCTGGAGTCTAGTTTAGTGCATGATTGAAAATAAGCTTGGCAAGGTCTCCTGGCAACACTTCGTGGAAAACACAGTAAACAAATAAGTGTAAGTTACATGAACAGTAACTGAATGCTAAAGCCTTCATTTCTTAGCCAAAAATACTTGCAATGCCTCTATGTGCAGCTGAGGAGCTGTTGCATCCATTTCAGTAGCAAACAATATATGTTAGGCTGTGTACAGCGGACTCACTTAACAGAGCATTAAAAGTCAATTAAATACTTCAGATAAAAAGTAAAATTTTAAAAAAGAGCAATTATTGTCTTCCTCTGATTTTTAAAGAGCTCATGACCTCCTTCTAGTTAATACAGTTTTTAATCAGATACCTTAATGTAATTTCTGCAGTAGCTGTGTAAGTAATAGGGTAAATCTGATAGCTGCAAGCACTATGAGGCCTTTTCAGCAGGTGTTGGCCTAACCTGCTGTGCTTTAATTGTGCTGATTACTGTATAAATTCTAGAATAGTTGTAACAGACTTATCACTTTAACTCTGCTTATCATTAAGCCAAGCACAGCCTGTGACACCACTGTTCAGGGGCTCAGGGCTTTTTGCCTACTGGGACAGAGAACTCAAGAACTCCTGCAGTCAAATCTTAACCATACTCTGTGTCTAAGAGTTGCTTTAAATTTTGAATTGTCTTTTGAGCTCTGAACACTGTCCATAAGAGGATTCTGACCGATTCATTATCTCCTGGATAATAATTTTTCAAGATTTCATTGAAGGTGGAAACAGCAGTGAAGGCTAAGAAGATATAAAGAAAGTCAAAAATAGTTGCCTGTTGCCCCTTCTTTAGAGAGAACTTTCATCCTTTTGGACAGGAATAATTCCAGAAATGTATGTTCCTTCATAACAATTTATTGTCATGCCTCTCTGTTTGTTTTGGTCCGGAGAGAATCAAATGTAGCTACATCTTGTCCATGTTGCTTCCTATTTTACTAATGGCCACTCTAAATTTTCCTCCTTTATGCCATGTAAACTGATGTTGGCAGAAATGTCACTTCAACCTATTGAGACCTATAAGCAACCTATAAGCAAAATTTGGCAAAGCTTGTTTATTCTAAACTCAGTATTTTTATTTCTGACTTTCACTGCTAACCAAGGTCACTACTTCTCAGTGAGTCTGTCAAGTTACACTGATACTGTCATATTTATAACCTTGTAAAAAGGTTTTAAAAGTTTGCTTTAACAGTATTTACTGAACTTACATTGTGTGTAGGCTGAGATATTAATTTACAGGTGTCTAGTGCTAGTTTGGGGTTGTTTTGTTTTCCAGACAGCAATTGTACTGATTTCTGAAGTGCTGAATACCAGTATTTTTCTTTAAAGAAATGTCAGAATATTAATAAAAAGGATGTTACTCAAATGCGCAATGTCAAAAAACTGTATGATTTATCTAGGCTACCTCTCCCACATGTGATAATGTATGTCAGTGGCAAAAAGACCTTAATTCTATTACCTAAATTACTATTAAATTCAGAGCCATAGGCAAAGTTTTGCTAAATACTCAACAATTAAACTACATACCAGGAATTATGCAATTATGCCTCTCCCTCCCTTGTGATTATTCTTGCTCCAAATGATAAATTAACATTTTAAAAATCAGCACTGAAAATATCAGGAATGCAGACAGCATTACTGCATTTTAAGTAACTGTACCAGATACAGATAAGGCAAACATTCAAAGCCTATCAGCATTTTCCTTGCTGATTTCTCCATTCTAGGGTTCTGCCTTGCTAGAGAAGGAAAATCTTTTAAGTGCTATTACACTACCTAAAACATGAGATTCTTATACCTCACAGTAGTTACAGCCTGCCCTTTTGTACTGCCATAGGCCCTTCTTCCTTAATTGCAACAGCTGTAGTTACTCCAAAAACTGTGTTAAAGTGGGAAAGAGTATAGGACCAGTGATGGTGTTTCACAGGAGAGTATTTGGGGAAAACAGTTAAATCTCAGTGATGTTTTGAATTTAAATAAGATGAAAATCATTGTAAAGCTTAAGGCACAGCAACTTGCAACCAGGCAATTTTGCCTTTTTGTGTCAACATGATAAATATCAATGTTTTGTTCTGTGATAACCCAAAATAAATGTTTCATGAACTCTTTTCTATGAGCTTTTCTGTCAGAAGTCACCTAGTTGTAGAATGCTTAGTCTGCTGCTCCATGAGAACTTGATCAGAGTATTTTCTTTCCAGCTACTGAGATGAAGGGTCTAGGTTGCCAAGCAAGCATGAAGGTTTAAAACAGTCAACAGAAAAACTGTGATACAATTAAAATAGGTATACATTTGCCATTAAGTGCAGTGAATATTTCTGCAATGAGTAGTTTTCTGATTGTGACTTCATAAAGCAAAAAATAGCCCAATTTCAAATATGGAAATAGTAATTTAAATGTGGAAATACTAATGCTCATAGGTGGAGCGTGAATAAAATCCAGGACCTCCAAGTTCTGCTCCTCACGCTGACAGCTCACACAGCTTTGGCTTAGATTTCCTCTCTGGATTCATTGAGCTCAATTGGGCATTTTGAGTTCTATGGACCCAAAAGCATTAAATTCACCACAAAAGGATGGTGATCAAATATAACCCTCAAGACTGGAAGTTCTACTAAGGGTTCAATTTCTTTGGGTCCCAGGTTGTTTTGCCATGTGTGCAGGCTGATTTGTACCAAAACATCAAATAGAGAGAAGAAAATTAAAAACAAAACTGGAGAGGAATAAGGACAGTAGGTAATGGCATAAATGGGAAGGCCTCAAAACAGTCTAAGATAGAAAGAATGAAATTTAAAAATAAATTAAGCCCAACAAGCTGTTTGATAACATGGCACATTAGAATACGAAAACCTTAGTGTTCCCTTTCAAATAACTCCCATCTCCAAACCTGGAAAAACATTCTCTCTAGTGGTTCTGTTTGCCCAGTAGCAGGAGCTAAGTCCAAATGTATGTGACAGTGAGAACAAAGGCACAAAAAGCACATGAGAGCTATACATTTATAAAACAACCTAGGCAAGATCCTAATCCAGCTGGGCATCTTAGAGCAAACAGCCTTGCCTTCACTCTTGCCTCAGAGAGCCTTACAAAGGTATTATGCATTTCCCCCTTTTTCCAGCCTGCTCAGACATGTTCTGTTCTGCCCAAGCTCTCATTTAGGTGTCTGTTGTGTGCCTATGGAACATGCTTTATGGGGCTGTAACTTATCTCAGCTGAAATTACCAAGTCCCTGATTCCAGGAGACCCATACCATGGGAGCAAAAGCAGGCTGTCTCTTCCATGCCTTCAGCCCATCCTGCTCAGGCCTGCCTACTCCTCCAAAACAATCTAATCTCTGGGTCTTATCTTCCAGAAAATATCAGTTGTATGTAGTATTAAACACAGTACTTACTGTCATGGAGGCACTCCCAACAGGAAAGAAAAGCAAGCCCATAATTATCACTCCAGTCTTCTCCAGATTTCCTAACCAGCTTCCAAAAAGCAGATTTACTGGGCAGTAAGTCATCACTTGAGTGACTTCTTGCCTCTTCACTCAGAGTATTTTTGGTGCAATTCTCTTTTCTTTTCTCTTTGTCTATCCAATGTTCCTGAGCACTTCTAAGCCTCTCATATGCCTGCTCTTTGGTGGCACCAACAGAAGAGCTTCCAGCATCCAGGCACCAGGTTTCCATCTTCACACTGCAAACAAAATGTTTGTTTTGTAAGACACAGCACTTGATTTTTTAAGATCCCTGAATGTTCACTGCTCAAAATGTGTATCTGGAACTCCGATCCCATAGTCAAAGCAGTTATGGCAGTAAACCTGTGCATTGGTTATTCAGAGCACGTCCTGTGAGGGACTGCCCTGCAACAGACAAACCCAAATCTTTTAGTTCTGCATTTCTAAGTGAAACTAGCACTACCATGAACTTAACTTTCTTTTAAAGTCTTAAAAAAGTGCACAACAAATTGTTCTGCACTAAAGAAGGAAAAATTATGAAAATTAAAGGTCCAGCTCTCTTCTCAACTACAGCAACATAAGACCTGGAGAAAGGCTCTCATTACAGCTACTTCAGATTTACATTGAAGAACAGACTAAACTTGGAAAAGCCTATTTTTAAATTCTCTCTTACTTAAATCATCAGATGAGAGACTGCTGGGAGTATTTTACAAAATAAGCTGTTTGGTTCAGTGCTTTTAGAAGATTTGAGGCATGCAATCAGATTGTAAAAACTAACGAGAGACTGATGATAGTTCTCAGCTATTTTGACAACATCCTTAAAATCCTCCACATGAAAGTGATGAAATTCTGCTTTTAATTAGAAAATTAATTATTTAAGGCTTGTGAATTACACAGACTTTTTGTGCAAATGAGTTCTCAGATTGTTTTAACAGTGTGTCAGAAGTAAAGTGCTGAAAAAACTTTACCATAAAGACCATAAAAGTGCTCAGACTTCTTGTTTTATTTGCAGTGACAGGACTTTTAAAGTAGAATGATTATAGGTTTTGCAAGGTTTCTTGTGTAATTGACAATCTAGGTACTTCATCTAAGGAAACAACCACAACTTTGCCTAGATTCCAGATCTCTGGCTGTGTAAGTTAACCTAACTCCCTTCAAATCCTGATGTCAGAGACAAATTAGGAGAAGGATTACCATAAAGCAAACCCAACTAATTTCAACAATTTGAATTTTCTTAGACGGGTATAAATTAGCAAATTATTAAAATATAGTGAAATTATAAAAACTGTGAAATTAACACAGAGATTTATGTTACAACTCAGAATCTACTTATATGAATTATGACGATGTCATAATTCAATGTCTGAATACATAACAGCCCAGGATCAGAACTGAGGATGTTCCAAAACAGACAAAAACCTACATAAATGCAATACCCTCTGGATATGCTCTCCCCTTTTAGAGACGCCACCCACCTGTCTTACGTGGCTGGCCCCACTTTTTCCTTGACTGTCTCTGAGCAGCCAGCACAGTTTCAGCTTGCTCTCTTGTGGCCAACATTAGAGCTACAATTATCCTGGTGCTACTCCCCTCCAAGAGCCTCTATGACCCGTTCTTCTAAAGAGTATCAAGTTTCCTCAGATTACAGTCACTTACACCTGAACCTCATAAACCACCCAGACTTGAACCCACAATCAATTATGGTGGCTTAACATGTTACCGAGCACCAGCTGAGAGACACAGAATCGAGTGCATGCAGATTTCCAACCCGGAGCAAAAAACATGGAAATTTTGAAATTTTGCTAAGCCTCCAAGGCAGTATCAGTCCTACCCTGTACCTCTCATAGCTGTAAAATCCCCTGACACAAATGTACTGCCAACATCATGAACAGAGGTCTTCAAGGCTTGACAGTATTGTCACAAGGATGGCCTCACCTCTTCAGTGTGGTTTTAACAGCAGCCTTTTGGAGCTTGACCTTGGTTATTTAAAGGTTACTCTTTTGGCCATGCATTTGCCAACAGGTCACGGCAACTTCAAAGACTTTCTAGCGTCAGTAACTACTTCTGGTTTTTACTGTTTACGTGACTTGTTGGGCAATTTGTGTTATTTTTATATTTTTAAAGATGCCAGATACTGAAAAGGTGATGGCTTTAAAAGACTGAAATATTCCTTGATACTTTATTAACATTGTATCAGACATTATTAACCTCCAGAAACAGTTTTATGCTAGCAAAAGAAAAATCGTTTAGAGCACCAGAGGTGACGCAAGTGCACAGACACAAGCAGAATGACCAGAGATGTGTCACTGAAAGACATTTCCCACTCAGCTGTCAGCCAGATGAGCTCTAAGTGCCCTCCCCAGCTCTCAGGAGCAACAGTGCAGGCACATCTCACGACACCAGAACTGCAGCAGGCCTGTAACAAGCTTGAATGGAGATGACATCGCTCTGCATAGGCAGTGAAAAGGTGCCAGCCTTTCCCTTTGCTGAGTTGCAAACACAGTGGCTCTTATTGTGGGTATGACTGTGATTTCAGGAGTGATCTTGTCACAGGAATTCATTCATTTTTAAGAGGAACTATCAAAAGCCCACTCCATATCATCAGTTTGTGGTAAGAAGTTAAAACCATTCCACATTGCTATTATGCCTCAAAACCATTATCATCACTCTTCTGAAGCAATCAATAACACTGACTGATGGGGTTTTGATTAATAAACATTAACTGCATTTATTACTGAACATAAAAAGGATAATCAGTACCGAAATTATACTTTGACTACTGGGTTACTTGATCATCAACCTTTGTAACATATGAACAAGAAATAAAACACTTGGGCGGCAGAGGGTTGGAAGTTACTCAGATTAAACAAATTACTCACCAGAACAACAGTGACAAACTACAAAGCACACTGAGCAATAGCACCAAAACTGATCTATGTGACCCAGATATGAGTATTTCTTCTAGAATTCAAAGGACAAGCCCCAGAACCACTCCACCCCCTGGGCAACTCCCCAGCAGCTTCAGCTGCTCTGCTTTGGGACTGCCAGAATCACAGCAGCACTGGGCACTGCTGAGAAAAACAGATCAGCTCCCGCACCTGTCCCACCACACAGCAGCCATGGTGAGGCAAGGCTGGAGGCACAAGCGTGTGCTTAAAGGTGGAGGGAAGACTGACCTTTTAGGCAGGTGTAACCTCAGTCTCTCTCTCTGTTAAAAGCAAATAAGCACAACTTTTGCAAGTTAGTGTATTGCCAAATATCCTTATAGCCAAATTGTCTTTCTTCATCATTCTACTAGGAGCCAAGATCCTTGTTCTTCCTATACCACTGCCAAAAATTTTGATTAACATCACAAACATTCCAACCAAGCTCATGGATACAACCAAGGTGCAATCTTGCTCACAAACTCTAAGCATTATCAAAAATACATAATATGTATAATTATGTGTGATTAAAGCAAAAAAAGTCAGGACTCCTACCTCTCTTACTAAAGTTGCAAATATTTCAAGTGGTTCATGAAGATTTGAACTATATTTGCACTGCAGTCAGTACCACAAGGACCACAAGTGGGATAGAAATCTCATAAAATCCTACAGCTGAGCAATCAGTAGCAGTCTGTAAGTTTGGATTGCTCTTGAGTGTTTAGAAAAATTATACAATGTTTTAAAAAAGGGAAAGGGATGAAAATGAGACGATGTATTTACCTGTCTGTAAAGACAGGTAGACATATGCATCACTGTGACATATCCATAGTAGAATGGAAGAGACAAATGTTAAGATCATCTTAGGTGGATGGTCTTAAACATCCATCTTGTATAATAAAATCAAAGAATCCTAGAATGGTTTAGGTTGGAAGGGACTTTCAAGATTATCCTGTTCCAACCCCCTGCCATGGGCAGGGACTAGACCATGTGTCTCAGAGCCCTGTGCAACCTGGCCTTGAACACTTGCAAGGATGGGGCTGCCAAAGCTTCTCTGGGCAACCTGTGCGAGTGTCTCACATCCTCCGTGTAAACAATTTCCACCAAGTATCTAATCTAAACCTGCCCTCTCAGTTTGAGTCCATTCCCCCTTGTCCTGTCACTACGTGCCCCTCTAAAAAGTCCCTCTCTCTTTCTTGTAGAAACATATCCTAATAATGAACATAATGAAACATATAATCTTAGCATCTGTAAACAGTGTATGATTCATATCTCTTCTGGAATACCTTTACGCAAACCGCTTAAAGGGGCCTATCACACCATTGCCCAACAGCAGCCCGGGGTCACACCACACTAAGCCGACATACTCCAAGAGGAGCACAGTTTCCAAGCCTAATTCCAAACATCTTCTCCACCTTGGGCCTGTCCCGACGTCCTCCCGGGCACGGCTCCCAGGAGTTCCCCCCTGCCCGGGACAAGCCGGAGCAATCCCGGCTTCTCCCGGGCGGGGGCGCGAGGCCCCTCAGGACTCGCCCCATCCGGCCCGCGCCCCCGCGCGTGCTCTGCCGCGCCTGCTGATTGGTGGTGCTCTGCGCAGTCCCGCCTGCGCGCACGCGCTCTGGTGCGACTGGCGTCGGTGCCTGTGTCGGAACTGGGGCTCACCTGCTGCCATCGGGTGGGAGCGGCCGGTGCCCGCCGGGGCGATGTCGGGCCGCCCGCCGCGGCAGGAGGATGGGGAGAGCGCGGCGCTGCGCCACAAGGAGGAGCTGAGCCGGCGGGTGAGCGGAGGCGGCCCCGCGGGGCCGTGTGCCGGGGTCCGGTCCGAGGCGCGGGCGGCCTCCGGAGCCTGTTGCCTCCGGTGCAAGCGGCGTGAGGAAGAGGAGGGCGGGTGCTGTCAGGGACGGGAATCCTGTGCCCGGGGTTGCGCCCTCGGGCCCCGAGAGCGGCCTGTGTTTAGCGAGCCCGTGTTGCCTCGCTAATAGCTCGCTTGTCAGATGGGTATTTTGGGTCTTACTGCTTTAAGTTGCGCTTAAAATGTCAAGTGAGGCGCAGTGAGGTTTTTCTCACAGAATCACAGAATTATCATGAATTTCAAGACACGTCCAATGGTCGAGTCTAACTCCTGCTCTGCACAGGACACCCCAAGAATCACACCATGTGCCTGAGCACGTTATCCAAAGCTGTTTGAACTCTGTCGGGCTGCTGCTGTGACCACTTTCCCTGGGGAGTTCAATGCCCAGCCACCCTTTGGGTGAAGAACTTTTTCCTGGTATCCAACCTAAACATCCCCTGGCCCAGCTCCAGGCCGTTCCCTGTGCTACTGTCACTGGTCACCAGGGAGAAGAGATCAGTGTCTGCCCCTCCACTTCCCCTCCTAAGGGACTTGTAGACTGCTGTGAGATCTCCCCTCACAAGTACCCTCCCCTGCTTCTCATATGGCTTCCTTCTAGTACCTAGTTCAGCTTTATCTGCCCAAAATGTCCCAAGAGATTTCAGCCGTAGAGGCTGATGCTCCTCATTTATCCACTGCCTCTTCCCTGGTGCCCACAGCTTTGTTCAGTGTGCAATCTGCCAAGCCCTGTGGAACTTTCACTCCAAAAAACCTCATAGCAACCTTCCAATATTCCAATAGGGCCTACAGGGAAGCCAGAGAACTTGTCAGGAGCTGTAGTGATAAGACAAGGAGTAATGTGTACAAATTGAAAGAGGGCAAATTTGGGTTAGATTTGGGCAAAGAGGGCAGATTTGGGTTAGATACTAGGCAGAAATTCTTGGCTGTGAGAATGGTGAGGCATTCACATGTTGCCCCGAGAAGCTGTGGATGCCCCAACCCTGGAACTGTTGAAGGCCAGGTTGGATAAGGCCTGGAGCAGCCAAGTCTAGTGGGATGTGTCCCTGCACATGCAAGCAGCCCCTTAACATTATGTGATTATGTAAAAAAATTACTTCTGCATGGCCATGTATAGAGACTGATGTTTTTGATTGCCTGGAAGCTGCAAAGCTGGGACATCACAGAGCTACAGGTTGTCACTTCTGTTGAGCCCAAGGGGCTGGTTTAGTCTGTAGCAGAGGATAGCTGTGCTGCTTTGCTTTATTGGTGTTGTAGATGCAAGATACTGATGCAGCTGCTGGAAGAGTTGTACTTTCAGTGTGCTATATTCACTTTGGCTGACCTCACTCTGGGGCAGCTTCCTACTGTTGCACCAGTTCCAGGAGACACAAAGAAAGAACAGAGAAACCTGTGTTGTTTGCTCTAACAAAAAGCATTGTGCCCTCTGAACAGATTTTGTTTCAGTTTTTGGCTTTTGCAAAATTCCTTCTGATTACTCCTTAGCTTTCACAGCTGCCATTGTAAAAGAAAATGGGAATATCTACCACATTTATCAGTGCAGAACAGAGTGGTAAATCCCACTAAGGAAGTTAATGCAAAAATCCAGAGCAATAGAAAGGCTCCCATTGCTCCTAATGCAGTTCTAGAATATTTGCATTTTCATTAATGTCATTTTGAATCTGGAGCATACCTGTGATTATGTAGTGTATTTTTGATATTGTGCTAATTTTTTAAAATTTATTTGATGTTGCATTAGTTGTGTACATGTTATCTTCTAAGGGGGAAAAAACGTGCTCTCTGATTATAAATAGCTATAGGTACTCTGGCTTCCCAGAGGCTTTTGAGGGCAGGAGAAATACCAATGCATGCAAAATAGCCTTTCCTAGAGAAATTAAGTATGTAATTTTTATACTTACTTTGTCTTCAGTGATTCATTTGGAGAACAGCAGCTATATGTTGCTGTCTTAAAGTATCAATAGACATGCTCACCACTAGGATTATAATATGATGTCTTGTTTTTATCATTAAATTCAAATGCATCTTTTGCCTTTCAGATTAAAGAGCAGAAGGTTGTAGTCGATGAGCTTTCTAATTTGAAGAAGAACCGGGTGAGGTTTTACAAACATGCTTTTAACTATTTCATTTTAGCAGAGAAATAAACATAGAGACAAGAGTGGCAACAAAATCAGAGCATGCTGTCTTTAATATGTTCTAATACAGATTTTAATAAGCATGGTCTGCTGTGCTCAGAATAATTTGTCCTGCAAATGAAAATTATTTGATTATGTATACTTGTGCAGTGTTGGGGTTCTTTGCTTTTTTTATGTTTTATTTGAATTATTTCATTAAGATGTTTAAGTTGATCATAAGGATTCATGAGGTATTCTTACTTTTTCTGTGCATTTGTTTAAAATAGAATGTGGTCCCTTGTGGATGAGGAAAAGAGAAAATCAGAATTGTCTTAGGTTGAGCATTAAATGCTTTTGATGGTACAGCACTAGAATGCTGGTGTTGGTAGGGTAGAACTTACCCCTTCACTTCTATACCAGTGTGTCTCTTTGGACCCACACCAGCTTCTGCTGCAGTGTGGTGCCAGAATCTGCTGCTTTGACTGAATACAGTGTGGGTTTTGTCTTACAGAAGGTTTATAAGCAGCAACCCAATAGCAACATATTCTTCCTTGCAGACCGGACAGAAATGCTGTCTCAGTGCAAAAGTAAGTTTGCAGTGTAAAAGTATCTTAAATGGTTAATGTTTAAAAGCTGTATTTAGAGCTGATTTCAAAGGTATAATGAGAGAATTGCAGCTGTGTGTCAAATACAAAGTAATAGGATAAATGGATAATAGAGGTGGTGATGGAACAAGCATTAGAAGAGTATAAATTTAGAAGTATAAATTTAATTTTCTGAAGTGAACAATTGCTACTTCTCTCTGCTTTTTATTTGGGTTAATAGCATTGCCATTTTAATTGTCAGTTCCCTTTTCTTACTACAAATGTTGAAGTCATCCTGATTATATAGGCCGGAGCTGGCCATTCCCCTATTGCACTACTGCTTCCTTTGGAAAAAAAAAATTATCATCTTTGTATAATTAAAGAGGAATATGCTACAGCAAGCTTATATAGCTTGTGTAAGTAAACACAAACATAGCACTTTGCTTAATTAGTATTTTATGTTTATCACTTTAATTGAACAAGTGGCTGGAATTACTAATTTTGTAGATATATTCTTAAACTTATCTATGCATAAACTTTCTTGTTTATGAAACTGATTATTTGTGTAATTTTCTCTTACACAGATACATTAGATGAATTAAAGAAGGCACATCAGGAGCTGGAAAATTCAGAAAAGGCTAAAATCAAGAAGTAGTTTGTATGAATTCCCCATTGCAATGTGTGGTATTTGCTGTGTTGTTACCTTGTGCAGCCAGCGTGCGATTCATGATTTCCTCAGTGAAGACATCCTCTGCCATCTGAAAAGAAGAGGACCAGACAGTAGCCAACAGTTGATAAAAACTGTGTCTGATCTCTCTTATGAATGTCTGTTTTCAGGCCATGTACTTCATTTGAGGGGACTGGTGACTCCTCAGCCTCTGGAAGATGCAAACAACAATATTTTTCTTTGGAATGGAGAAATTTTTAGTGGAGTGGATGTAGGAAATCTAGAGAATGACACTGAAGTAGTGTTCCATCATCTGGCTTTATGCAGCAGTGAAATGGACATTTTGTCACTCTTCTCATCACTTCAGGGTCCCTGGTCTTTTATTTACTATGAAGCACCCAGACACAGTTTGTGGTTTGGCAGAGATTACTTTGGTCGTCGTAGTTTGCTTTGGCAGTTCAGTAATGAGGTTGACAGCGCTTTCTGTCTCACATCTGTAAGTGGTTGTTCTGAATCAGGCAACCAATGGCAAGAAGTCCCAGCATCTGGAATTTTCAAAATTGATCTCAAAGCTTGTGCAGCAACTAAATCTTTGTCTTTAACATTGTTTCCATGGAAGTACAGCTGCAGAGAGAAAGCAGGAGAAGACACATGCATTAATGTTCTTGACCAAGTGTCAAAAGACTTACCAAACCATGTACGTCTCATGGTGAATGAATCAAAGCTGTGTCTTAGAGCACCAGTTATCCCCTTAAATAAAACAGTTTCTAAAGCTTCAGGTGCATGTCCAGGCTCTAATTTTAACAATATTAACTGTGTGGTTTCTGTAGAAACACTTCAAGAATTTCTTGCTGAGGAACACAAGAAAAAATTAGCCTGTCAATTTATTGATGTTTTAAATGAAGCAGTTAAGAGACGAGTGCTGTGTCTCTTTAGACATCCAGGTCTGATAACAAGAGAAGTTCCAAGCATGTCTCCTAAGAAAGCACATATTGCAGTGCTCTTTTCTGGTGGCATTGATTCTATGGTTATTGCAGCCCTGGCTGATAAACATGTGCCTTTGGAAGAGCCAATTGATCTTCTTAATGTAGCTTTCATGATGAAAGAGCAAGCTAAGCACAGGGGTACCACTAAAAGACATACCAGCCATGAAGTACAGCTTGATTTGCTTTGTCCTCAAGAAAGCTGTCAAGATCTTGATGCTGGCACTGGTACTAATTTATCTTGCTTTGATGTTCCTGACAGAATTACTGGTAGGGCAGGACTGAAGGAATTAGAAGCCATTAACCCTTCAAGAACCTGGAACTTTGTGGAAATTAATGTTACACTAGAGGAATTGAAAAAGATGAGAAAACAACATATTAATTCCTTAATCTATCCACTGGATACAGTCTTGGATGACAGTATTGGCTGTGCAATTTGGTTTGCTTCCAGAGGAGAGGGTTTCATTAGTAACCAAGGAGAACTGAAACCATATAAAAGTCCTGCAAAGGTACTGTTTTGTCTTGTCTTGTTTTCTACCTTATGTTTCACTTCTGAATGTAAAAACAGTTTCATTGATTCAGAAATCAGCTGAGATCTTTGCTATTCCTAAGGCTTCTGTAATTCAGTGTCAGAATGTAGAATATTCTACAATTATAATATTTGTGTAATTCTAGAGTTAAAAATCACATTCAGTTCTTTTGTCATGTAATGTGCATGGCTTTTTAGTGAACTTGGATATGCAATAATGCATGTAGGAAAAAATAACCACTGTCTATCATTTTTGATTCTGATTTCTCACTTCTTTGTTCCTGATGGTTTGTGTAGGGAAGAAGGAACTCTTTCGTTTCAGCTGTTGAAGGCATAGTAATGGACCAGATGTAATAGTGTTTTTTTCTTGATAAAACATTTTACTGTACTTACTAAGTAGTGTAAACCATATTTACTTTGTGTAATGTAGTTGTTATTAACCCAGTACCTGGTAAATGAATAGTACTCTATACATTCAGATAACAACATATGACATAGTTTTTGGCAATAATTTTTAAAGGCTGGTGTTTAACAAATGTTATTTATTATCCTAGAAACTAACAAAGACATTCTGCAAATATACTTGTGTATTTGTGATAAATATGTTTTTTCCTTGCTTCACTAGCAATGTTTGTATATACTTTAAGGTCTGATCATGAACATAATTCAAGTTACCAGTGACTTTACTGGGCATTGTTTCAGGCTTTGTAATTGTGTAAGGCACAGCCCATCCTGATAGGTAACATGTTTAGAAGATGTGTATTAAAATTTTTCTCCTTGAGATGTAGTTAAACCTTTAAGGTCCGTTACATATTAACTTGCATAGATACTAAGATTTCTTATATTCTGTTTGCTCAGGTTGTGCTTATGGGAATTGGAGCAGATGAGCAGCTTGCTGGGTATTCTCGACATCGTGTTTGCTTCAGAAAAGATGGCTTAGAGGGTCTTAATAAAGAACTTGAAATGGAGTTAGGTCGCATTTCTTCTCGAAATCTCGGTAGAGATGACAGGATCATCGGTGATCACGGAAAAGAAGCCAGGTATTACTGTTTTAACATGGAGCAAAACTGGTTTTGCTGGTTAGATGCAGTTTTTAACAGCCCAAACATCATCTTAATCAAAACTTCTGTGTATTTTATTGTCTCTAGTTCTGCTGCAGTTTTGTGAATGTGTACTATGTTGTGCGGTTTTTGCTTTTGTTTTTTAAAAAAGTCGTCTATAGTATATTGTGGAAGAGTTTACTTAAGGAAATTTAGCAACTTGATCTCCATCTAGAAGAAGCAACAGATGTTGAAATAGGCAAATTCTAGCTGGTTTTATCATTTTAAGCTACACAATCTTTTGCACAACTTTGAAGTGTTCTGGTGTGGACCTCTGGGGAGTGTCTCTGGAGAATGACAGTGTAATAGGAGCTGTGTATTCCTATCCATTCAGAAAAAGTTTAGTCAATATCCACCATATTTCCTGGCTGTTAAGTCTGAAGAGTTGAAGAATCATTTTATTTGTGTCTACTTCCTCCATGGTACCATCAACTTGAAAAAAATTCCTTAGGTGTTGTCCAGGAGCAGAGGCCACTCAGGTGCATGAAAGGTTTTCTCAGGTGATCTTTGTGCCAGTGTTTTTCCAAATCTGTCCTTAGTTGCACATTTTCAGTTCAGCACAAGAACAGCTGCAGTGGTGGATGTGCAATGCTCTTAACCATGCACATAATTAGGTATGAATGCCTGAAATTCAGAATGATACCAACATTTGTTTTGTAAATCTTTTTGTTTCAAAGTTACAGTGTAGTTTCACATGGTCTTTGCATGGGGTAAAGGGGAAAACCAAGATTATTCCTCTGGAATTTTTAAAGGGTCTTTCCCCACATAAATCTCTCTTTCAGGTTTCCTTTTCTTGATGAAGACGTTGTCTCATTCCTCAATTCTCTGCCCATCTCAGAAAAAGCTGATTTGACTTTACCTCGAGGAATTGGTGAGAAACTGATTCTGCGCCTTGCAGCCAAGGAGCTAGGCCTGACAGCCTCAACTGTTCTGCCAAAAAGGGCAGTACAGTTTGGATCTCGGATTGCTAAACTAGAGAGCAACAGTGAAAAAGCATCTGACACGTGCAGCAGACTGAAGTTGCTTTCAGTAGATGAATTATAGATCTGTATCTGGAGATGTTGCATTTATTCTATACGCAATGCAGTAAATCAGGTTTTCTTAGAATGTTTGGTCTGGGTTTTTTTACACACTTGGACATACTTATTAATAATCAGAGTTGTACATGTGTACGTATATGAGGAACTCACTGAATGCATCCTGTCCTTTTAAGTTTTTTTAATACTGAGAATACTTAGTTTGGCATAGTAGTAACTGGAATCACTTTGGTGGTAGCAGCACAGCATTTGTTTCTCTGACAGGTGATTTTCCACACTTGTAATCCAAGTATTGTCCCTAAACATAACAGCATTGAAACAGTTTTCATTGAACTATTTATAGTTGCATTTATTTTATTAAGTTACTTTTTAAGATGCCAACCATCGTATCTCTTTTAATTTTGGCACCTTGATGGAATCTTCTTCAACTCTTTTTGAAATATCAATTCCCAGGGGAGCTCTAGAAAACAAAATTATGTATTTGTTAAAAATTAACATCATCATTACCATATCACACAGATGTACAGCTTCAGAGACCGTTTTTACAATTAGCACGAGAGTCAAAGTGTTTTGGTACGTTCCCTGCACTTCTAAGACTGTGACCATTAAAATAGCCTATCTGAAGCTGTACGTAGAAACATCTTTACAATGAGGAAATATTTGTGTTTGTAGCTATTCCAAACTCTAGAAACACAGTTGTGATTTCAAAGCCATCTTCTGGGGCTGTTGTTTTATTTAGATTCTGATTTTAGTTGATAATTCTTTTTATGTTGTGCTGATGAATGCAAAACACTAGAGATTCACAGGTATCTCCTATGACAATCATAAATGATGTATTGTCTACATCAAGTAAAACTTAGTTTTTTATTCACTGCAATATATACAGCAAATTATTTTTGAAGTAGAGTATTTTATAATTTTTCATGTGAAAACTGTAACACAATTTTTTTTGTATTGAGACCATCCAAGTCTGTTTTTCTGAAATGAGAAAAAAAACTGAGAAAAATCCAAAGTTTAAGACCAGCTGGTACTTTTGAGATATCCACATTTTCTTTGGCCTTAAGCCTAACATCTAAACAATCATAGTAGGAAAACACATAGAACTGGTGTGATGTATGGTAAATTAAGTTTCTGAGCCAAAACGAACATAAATGCCTAAATGCCAGCCAGGATCATTTGTATTTAAAACTGCCTTGGAAAGTAATTTTTAAAATCTACATGTGCTGCAGAGAAGACTCCTCAGCAGCTTGTGCCTCTTTTTCATGTGACCTCATTCCCTTTCACTGCCCACAGTGAGCAGTAAGGAGAGAGACTGGGACTGAGCAGTCACTTACCTTGGCTCGTAGCGGATGCCAGCAGTACTGTGTAGAACACCCAGCCCTGCACGTAACTTTTCAATGCCATTCCTGACCAACAAAGCAATTGCATAAAAACGTGCGTCACAACTCTACATACAAGCACATCATTCAGTCAGCACAAAAAGAGGTTCTTGAATCTCATGTCAACTTTGCATGTGCTCCTGTAATGTTGTTCAAACAAGAAACAACTCTTACCATGCAATCATAACACCATTATCAGTGCAGAGTCTTGGAGGAGGACACAGTAAATCAAAATCATTTGCATCTGCCAGATTCTGTAGACTTTTTCGGATATACTGATTACTTGCAACTCCTCCTGATACAACCTAACAGCATTTCAAAATGAAGAAAAGGCATTAACTGAAAAGTACTTATAGGTCACACACAGCTAGCATCATGTTTAGAAAAGGGTTATCTGCTGAAGTTCTAAAGACAGCAATAAATGTTGCATTTGAAGATTAAAACATACCAGAAAAGAGTATGGTAAGTGAGCTTGTTATGCAAAAAGACATTTCTGAAGCACCTAATGGAAGGTGTCCCTGCCCATGGCAGGAGGGTTGGAACTGGATGATCTTTAAGGTCCTTTCCAAGCTGAACCAGTCCATGGTTCTGCTGTAAATAGAACAGCCATCAGGTATTGGGGAGCACTTGTTGTTATGGGAGGTTAGATTAGATGGTAAGAAAAATCTCTCTAGCTTAAAACCCAGCTAAATATTTATATGACCCATACTTCAATATTGTTGGTATTCTAACAATATAATACATATTGAGATCTTTCTCATATGTCAAAGGTAGAAAGTACAACAAGGCATCTGCATCTTCAAATGATTTTATAGAGCCAGATATAAAAAGGAAAAAAGAAAAGTACACCCACCAAAGTGGCATTTTTTGATGGTAATATGCTGTTTTTGATGCAGAAGAGCATGGCTCGATACGTCCTCTGGATAATATGAACAGCCACTGCGTGCTGTACGGCAGCAGCAACATCCTTAACACAGGACAGGATCTCACCTTCCTGAATACCTATAAAAGTATATCATCAAAGGGAGTTCCTGAGTGTAAGTCATCAAAAGCTCAGTTTGTATCTGACTGCCTAGAATACCTTCTTCTTTTTCTTTCTGTACAATGGCATTATTGACGAGGTTTTGAAGTCCGGAGAAAGAGAAGTCGCAGTTGCGATATTGCTGCATGGGCAGTCGGAAGGTGAGCAGTTCCTGGTTCCCAGTCTGAGCCAAGTGCTCTATGGCCTTCCCCCCAGCCATGCTGTGGCACTCTGGGTGCTTTCTTAGAGACAGTCTTCGTGCCACCTAAGGAGATGACAAACAACAGACTTGGAATCAATTCCTCCTGGAATGGCACCACTGTACTGTAGTCCATGGAGTAAAATGTGACACCAAAACATCCAATCCAATGTGAAATTACAAACAGGGCATGATAAGGGTAAGACATAACACCAGCCCAGCAGGATATTTTTCTTTCTTGGAATATTTAGAAATGCAATTCTAGAACAATCTGGGCAAACACAAAAATCAACAAATTTTGCAGGAAATATTAATTACTCCATTTTTAAGCTGTAGGAAACACACATGGACTGCCATACTGCATTACCAGATACAAAGGAACAACGTTGGTTTCAACTTTTGAAAATCCCCTTCCTGATTCCATGCATTCCCCCAATTTTTTAATTAATATGCACCAATAATGTTTAAAAACAGTGCTGAGAACAAAGCCGTAAGTGACCAATTTTACAGACTGTACTCAGGGACCCAGAAAACTTAATATTCTGAAGGCCAAACTATGCTTTTCAAACTCTAAAATTAGTAAGAAATGCTTTAACATGCATTGTTTTAAACCTGACAGCATAGTAATACCTCTATAAAATATCTCTATAAATCTTCTCTAATTAATACAACTTCTTTGTATAATCAGTGTCAATGAAATATCCAACACCAGTTTTGGTTATGTTGTCTATTTGCTAAAATATAATTAATGTACATGCGTTACAATTGATGTTTTGTGTACATTTTTAACAGTCTTTCATATCTTAAATATATGACATTTCAAAATAGAAAAAATGTTACATAAAACTTGTATTGCATTGAATTGCTGTCCTCAGGCCGATGATATTACTTCCATTATGTAGTATAAATGCAATAAAAAGAAGAGAGCTACTAAGGAAAGGTAAGGAAAGGAAATATTACCTTATCCAGCATGTCACCCGGTGCGATGTCGATGGACTGTCCAAGCAGGAGGAAATCTGAAACTCCTTGTGCTACTGCCAAGAGACAGTGACCTCCAGAGATCAGGAGAACTAAGAAGGGAAATTCCAGGTGATGTGTGAGCCTGATGGTCAGTGCGTGAGCCTCCATGTGATGGATGGGGATGAAGGGCTTCTGGTGCCTGTTGACCAAGCTTTGGCTGTACTGCAGCCCCACGCCCAGGCTCAGAGCGAGCCCGGGTTTCACAGTGGTCGCCACAGCCGCAAGCTCGGCCACAGAAACACCGCTGGCAGAAAGGGCCTCTTGAACCACTTGGTCGATGTTCTCTCTATGAAGCTGCTGTGCCACCATGGGAATTATTCCGCCTGCTCTAGTAAAACCAAGAGAATTGCAATGCATTGGTAGTTCATAACAGATAGAATGCCATAAAAATAGTTTTCAGGCACCTCTTAACCTTGTCGTATCCTGCCTGTTTCCTTAGTGCATTCTCAAATGCCTTGTTTATTGTCAAGGGCACTGAGGGGAGCATAAATATCAGTGGAAAGCCAGAAATGATGTCACTTGCCCTTTTTTGGTACAGATGCTTTTAAATGTATCTCAACACTGTTCCAAAACAATGTAACTTAATGTTCACAACTCCTCACTTGTCAGCTCATGTTCTTAACCACCAATGCTTATATTTGATTAATTTTAGCTTTTAAACGCCAAGACATTTGGTGATTTTAAGAGTAGCAATGACTTCATCTTTTATTCAAGCTAGAGAAGTAATCTGTCTCTCTGAAAGAAAATACTGGAAGAAACTTGTTAAATGCATGCCATTTCTTTCCTCCCCCTTAGTACTATCTCAGGCAGTATGTGCTGAGGCTAAAGTGATATATCTTCACACCTACCCACCACTTACTGAGTTTTATGGGGCAGGGAAGACTTTTATATGGATGATATTATACGCAACAATAAAATCGTTATTAACGCAGAAGCCTTGAGAGAAATCTGTTCTTACTGTAAATGAACTTCCTTCTGACAGTGCAGTGCTTCTCCGAGAATACAGCCAGCTTCATCCACCACAGCAGCGCCGGTGTCGTCACAGCTCGTCTCTATTCCCAAAACCAGCCTGCGAAAACGCTGCTTTCCAGAGCGAGCAGAGCTGTTCCTCAGCCACGCAGCTCGGCTGTGCTTCACTGACAGCAAAACGCTTTTGGCAATGCTGTTCATTTTTTATAATCTACCTGGTGGTTTTGTCTAGAAGAAAACTGTATAGTTTATTATTACTGGAGGGTTTTGAAACACGTGTTCTGCTCTGATTTTCTGAAGAGCTTTTAAAGTCATGAATGGCCACACACATTTAAGACCCTAAGTAAAAATAGCTGGGAGCTAACGTCTTGTTTTACCTGAATCACGTGTGAAGAGAGTTCCTCACTACGCTTGCTGGTGGTGCCCCTTACAGCCCTATGGGAGGTCACAGCCCCTGTAGCCCGCAGCAGGAGCGCCCGCGGGTGAGCGCTGCTGTGCGGACAGGGCAGGGCAAGCCTGGCCGCTCTGCCGCTTCATGGGCTCGGCCCTATCTCCACGGATCCTCGTCCGGCCCCGGCCAGGGGCAGCGACGGTCGGAGCCCCCCGGCTCCGCCCCGCCCGAGTCGCGGCGCACTCGCGTCGTCCCCGTGTCGCCATCTATCCCCGCCCCTCGCCCGCCCCGCTCCCGGACCCGGCTCCGCCCCGCCGGGACACGGGCGGTGCTCCGGGACACGGGCGGTGCTCCGGGCCAGCGCAGCCGCTGTGCGGGAGAGCGGCCGAGAGCGCAGAGTCCTCCACAGTCCTCCGCAAGCCAAGGGCTTTGCCCAGCCGCCCCGAAGCGCCCCGGACACCAAGTTCGGGCCGTGTCTTGCAGTCCCTGCCCCTCGGCAGCGACTGTAAAAGGTAGCACAGCCTTGTGATGGCCATTATTTAAAAATCAGCTAGTTACCACTTCCCGTGGAAGCAACACACAGAACTAATTACTTCCAATTGCTAACGAAAATTCGTAACTCATTGCCCTTTTTATAACAGCATCTTTATCGATAAAGTAAATAGCCAGAAAATTACTGTAGCAAAAAAAATAAGTACACCACTGTAGGCTTGTCTTTTGGTATTTTTAATTTTTTTTTCCAGCCCACTGGCTGTCACTGCAACCAAAATGTAAATCAAGTCTTAAATGGAGACTTCTGTTAAATCTGAGCTGGTTTTGGCTGGCAGACACACAGCAGACTTCAGAATTCATCCTTTTTGCACAACAGAGAAATAAGTGCTTAGAGCAGTAGGTGTACTTCCTTCACTCTAATTCCAGAGCTGATAATATACAAGATTACCCCATACTACACAGTACCCCTAAAACACAGCATTCTCCCACATTTCCAAGACATGCAAGTTATCTATACCTTTTTCTACAAAAGCATAGTTAGTCCATGTGATTTGCCTACTCACCTAGTTCAGCTTCTATTCTAGCTTACAACCTATACAGCTTCCCTTACGTGTTCTGACACTTGCTCCCTAACAGAGCACCTTCTACTACAACAGCAGCAAGCCCTTCCCCACCACCTCACAGGCCTCTCAGCTACTGAAAAATAACCCATCAGTGACTATCAGAGAAAACAGTCAAAAATCCATACCTAAAAGGAAATTGCAATTTTTCAGGATGTCACACTTACACATAGAAAAGTCAGTATCCTGGTAAGGAAAATGAAATAATCACAACAGTGGCAACTTGTAAAAGTGTACGTAAACTGAGCTCTCAAGTTGATGTGGAAATTCCCTGAGATGGCAGTCAAGGACTTTGTTCAGTTATTGTGACCAAAAAAAAAAAAAAATTTAAAAAAATCACCAAAACAGAAAAGGCAGGAAATATACCATCAATTTATGCTCACTGTCACAGTACTTACTGTGGGACAAACTTTTACAATGCAAAAACAAGCACAACCACTTACAATCCATTACAGCAGAAACTACCTAATTTCTCTTAATCTAAGAATGTGGCCTCACCAGTCCTTGGCATTTAGCATTCTGGATTCATATGTAAAGTTACCACCTGCGTTATGGATGATGGATATTTGTGAAACTCTGCTCTCCATTTCAGCTGTTACTCGTCCCTTCGTTACAAGCCACTTGCATCAGCCACATGTACAGTCTTAGTGGGAATTAGGCTTTAGAGCTGGGCCTGCCCAGTTCTTCATGGAAATCTTTCTTCTACGCGTTTCCAATCCACATTGAAGTATCTGAAGGCATCTTCTTACAAAGTCGATTTTTATCCCAGACAATGCTGCAGGAAGCAGGAATTGTATCTCAGACATAAAAGCATCTCTCCGACTACGATGAGATACTCAGCACAGCAGACTACTCGTTTCCTTCACCTGGGGAGCAGCAGTAGCCATGTCAGGGGCAGCCAGTGTTGAACCTTCTGCTTAATACTTATTGATGCCAAAGACTCGAACCCCATGCAACTGTGGCAGCTTGGGGATAAGCACGGTCAGGAGAGAGGCTGTGTTGAGGATAAAGTGTGTCGGATCATACTTTGTATAGAAACTTGTCAGGAAGTACCTGCAGGAGAAAAGGGAGCAAGCTTAGCTGATGGCACTCTTGTCTAAAATACATACAAAGCATAGTTGAAAGAAGTGCTTTAGTAATTAGTAAGATTTTACTGGTTAACATCTGTGTCTGTATTACATATCTCACCTGAGGTTCTAGAGTATCTACAGCAAAATTATGGTCTAAGTCTCTTCTTCCCATACCTCTCAAGGTGCTAAAAAGCAACTCTTAGTCCACTGTTTTCTTCCAGCACTTCTCCTCACCTTGAGGAGATACATGTATTTTCTCAGTTTCTGTCCTTTATGAGCCAACTTTCTAAACATCATGCAGGATCTTCCCTCCCCTCTCACTCTGTCATATAAGTGGACATGTAAATTTCCTTCAGGGACAAACAGAAAGACTTTTAGAGTTGGATATTAAATATGTATCTGATTTTTCTTAGTTACACAACCACATTTTGTCAACAGACACAGGTGTGTAGAATTCCTAAGTCATTTGCATTGTGTAAATAGAAGACAATATGTACAAAGCAAAACTGACACCAGATTCCATTCACTGAGGACTGACACACTTCTAGCTCGCAAGTTGCAAAATGGTTAATAAATGCTGTCACAAAAGCAATCAGTCTAGATTTTCAATATTTATGACTTCACAATCTCTTCAAGAAATTTAAGAGTTAACAGCAAGTTTTCCTCACAACATTTCTAATCTTTAAAACCTGCCCCGTTAGTAACTGTTTACAAACTTTGACTTCAGTATGTGGAATGTCAAAAGCAGAAGAAAGATTGTTGATTACATAGCCTGTAAATACATACTCCCTACAGCTGTGATGCAGAAATAAACAAACAAGAAAAAAAGACAGAAAATGCTTTTAGACTGTAAATTGCAACCCATTATGTTGCAGCTTTTGAAATCATGGCTTTATGTGTCAATTGATCGATAACACAGTTTTGAACTCACAGAATTATAGGAGAGATTGTGAAGAACTTCCTTGAAGATGTGAATTGTACTCCATAATCCAGTTGTTCCCAGTGTGTTAGTAGCCTAGCTTTGCCCTGATCAGGTGTTTCAAAAGGAGTTCCCTTTACTGCGTGCAAAAACACATACATTCCCTGGGGAAAATAAAAAGTAAATACAGAGGCACTTTTAGTAATACTTTTAAGTAATTCTTACATTGTTCAATGCATTATAAAATTAAAAAAAAAAAAAAAGAGAGAGAGAGAGAGAGTGAGTAAATTCTCACCCAGAAGAGCTGCTAGCCTGTAATGACAAAATATTGAAGAGGAAGGAACAGACAAGAAGTGATTTGCCTGAGACTGTGCAGTGTCAGAATTAAAGCCCAAGTCTGTGTGACATCCAACCCACTCCCTTGCCTTCTACACCAGTAGGCTAAAGTTCCATTAATTCAACAGAATTTTAACAAGCACTGTAACAAGTGTGGGGCTGCTGATTTGTATCACCACTTTCCTAGCACAGTGTCAACAGAGTGATGAGTAGTAGAGCGTGCATAAAGCAAAAATCTACCTACAAACACTGACAGTATCACACGAACTCCTGAAAGCTTTCTCAGCCCCTTACCAGCTTCAAATCCTTAGAAACTAACTAAGCATTCTGCTGAATGCCATCTGTCCACCTCTTTGCTGCTTCTCCATAAACATGCTAGACTTTCCTTGTGACTGTTCCTGTTTGATGGGAACATGCCATGTCTGGTTTGTTCTGAAAGACCAATTTGGGTCCCTTGGTTTCAAACAGGGGAGTACATCCTCTTCCAGTTTTAAAAAACACTTGTTTTCTATCAAGGAGAGTACATCAACTCCAAGGAAGAGTCTCTATGAGACAATATCAAAGATTTCCTTCTCTTTCTTATACACATACAAAAATTTTTATAGAAAGATTTATATTGAAAAAAATCACATTTCTTCTAAATTCTTATAACGGAGGTGAAGTCGTAGCAAATCACTTCATATCTCCTTCCACTTTATTTTGGAACAGCCTCCAGACCAGAGCCCTGTGAACCTAGAACAATTGATTTGTTTAATTAATTTTTTGATTCATGACATTTGCAATGTCTGTTTTAATAACCATAAAGACACTTCTAGGACAGATCCAAATGCTTACTCCACATTTTATTTCCCAGTGGTACTTGCAGAAAGAACCACCAAAAATGCTTTCAAGGTTAGTTAAGAGTTTTCCATTGGCGGAAATCCAAGATTTTTTTTGGTCAAACCATTTGAAGATTTGTTTCCAAAAGAAGTGCCATTTAAATGCTGAAATATCCAACAGTGCAATTTATACTCATCTTCTAGTGTTCCACTACAAAACTACCTGCCAGTGCATGCTCTCATCCCTGTTGTCATTACAGCTACTTGCAATGAATTCAGTAAGGCATATGGGAAATATTTAGTAATACTTGTCTCTGTCAACATCTTCTGAAGTCAGACATGTCTGATGCTGTCGAAGACAACACACAAAAACCTCTTAACGACAGTTACAATTCCACCAGTAGTTTTAAACCTATCCACAAAACCAAAAAGCTCAAATAAAAACTAAAACTTTACATTCAAGAGGATATTACCCATCCTCAGTGAACTATCATCTTCCTAAATAAGCAAGGAGCTATCTTTTGGTCTTCTTTGCTCATAATGTTACAAAGCTGAGCTAGCAAACCTCAAGCATGATCTAAATTGCTGGGTTATGGCCTTCTTTTCTCTAAGCATGGCAGGACCAATATAGATAGCAGCACTACTTCAAGTGGATACAGGAAAATGGTAACATCCTGGGGAGAGGAGCAGAAAGCAGCTCACAGAATCTTTTGCATACAAAAGTCATCATGCAAGTCACAACCCTCTGGATAACAAATGATTTCAGGGCTGGGGTCAAAGTAGTTCAGTTTTTCCCACTGCTTTCAAGCAAGATTTCTCTAATGTCCTGTATGGTGACAACATTGTATACTGAAGTCATTCTGAGTTATGTAGCTTGAGGAGAAACAGAATACAAACATTTCTCTTAAAGAAAATAGGTAGGCTGCTAAAATTAAACATTTTGGGATACTAACAGATTTATATGGAAAAATTAGTAGACAGTGTCCAAGAATGAAAAATGTGATAGTTTATGGATTCAGCACAGCTCTCTAATATACAGAACACTGTGAAAGTTGGCTGGCCTGATGATTTTATGTCTGCAACCTTCCAGCCTAATTAAACGCTGTTTAAAAGAATACATAACCACATAAAGACTATTTCATGTCTTTCATGCTTAAACTGAAAGTGGTTGTGCATCACTCCTCCTCCCCAAAACAGCCAATCATTTGTGGATAGGCAAAGGAGAGGTGATGTTTTGGATAGCAGGATCTCATTGTCCATACAGACTGGCTACTTTCCTCTTCCCTTGCTACTGAAAATAAATACCTATGAACAACCACTATTCAAATTCTGTTCCAAGAGAGGGTACTCACCAGGTTGTGAATGACATTTGTTAAAGTCCAGGCGACGGGGACACTAAAGAAGGGAATGCTGAGCAGGACAATGTGCAGCATGCCGACTCCGAGCGCGTATGTCAGCCACATTCCACGGCTGTTCATCACTCGAGTGTTTGGATTTACCTCGCTGTGGGCAACTCCTACGTTCATTTTTACCCTATAAAACAGATCTGTTTGAAGACTGAGACTACTGTTGCAGAGGAGTACTTAACATAGGTAGTTTTCAAATCTGGGAAAAAGCTGCTTTAAAGAAGCAGGTCTGGAGAGGACATAGTGCATAAACCAGGATGTACCTCAAGATCTCCAAACTATGGTTTATAGAGAAATCAGTACAAAGGGACAGTTGGGAACCGTTTGTTTAAAACAAGTCCAAACAAATAAAACTTACAAGCCTGCTACAGAAGGGACATTTAAAAAAAAAATAGTAAGCTGTGATATTAGAAGCTAAAGTTGCAAAGCTGTAAGAAATCAAACTAATAACTTTTATCCTCTGAATTAAGTTTCTCCATCCATGACAACATCCAAAGTTTTTTTCCACTTCCCACATCAGACAATCTTCCTCCTCTTTCTTGTTCATGTTACGGTTAGTGAAGAATTCTGTTTATACAAACTGCCCAGCCACCTACTTCTAGAAAGAATAGTGAAGGAGTAATCTGCACCTCTTTTTCTTTAAGCAAAGTGCAGATTTCCTCCCCTCTACTAGATTCCAGACAGACATTTCTATCTTTTAAATCCGGCTTCAAAAGTTTTCTAAGCAACAGACACATGCAGAGATACACAGGATAATTTCATATGCTGATATATCCAGGCAATTGACAGAACTTGCCTACAATGTCACTCTCGTCCTATTGCAGTAAAATTTGTAATGACAATTTTAAAAAATCCCTAAACTATTGCTTACCTAAAACTCACGTGGTCTCTGGGACCACAGATATTCATTTATAGGAGCAGGATGAAGTGGTTTTTTTCCGCAATCAACTGAATCAGAATACAAAAGCGCTGTTTAACCAACAAAAGCAAGCTTGCTTTTGATAGGAAGCTTGCTTCTGACACTTA
>VWZV01000527.1:1431516-1509921 GCA_013397155.1 Irena cyanogastra
GGGCGCGGGGCGGGCGCGCAGGTAGCGCAGCCGCGGGGCGGGAGCGAGAGCGGGGGGGGAAGCGCCGCCGCCTTCGCTGAGGCCGCGCTGGGGCCGGGCGCCGCTTCCCGCGGGCGGCTGGGCCGGGGCGGCTCTGGACAGAGGCCGGGCAGGCCTCAGGGACCGGCAGCGGCGCCCCGCCTCTCGCAGCGAGAACTGGGAACTGCGGACGGCTCGTGTGGTTTGGGGTAAACTCGAGGGCCCGCAGGGTTTATCAGCAGCTTTTCGCCCGTTTTCTCGTCTCATAAACCGAAGAATTGCCTCAGTGCGTGCTGAGGGAGGGCCCCTGAGAAAGGCGGTGCTCGGNAATGAACATAAAATACCCGAGTATTCTGCAATATGAACAGCAATAGACTAAAAATAGATACGCTGAACCTGAACCCGAACCGGGACAACTGCCGACCTTAACCAGTACCTATCGCAAAGCATTCCAAGCCGAGCACTTGCAGGGGACACATTACCTGGGATGGGCGACGCGAGGCTGTTCCTGTCTCCCTGGGATGCAGCACCCGCCGAGCCAGTACCTAGACAGACATCTTGACGTGACCCACCATCCCTTCCCATTCCACGCCACGATTCCAGCCCGATCCGAGAGGCAGCTCGCTGCACCGCCGCCTTTCCCCTGCCATCCCTCCCTTGCCGACCCCGNTTCTCGTCTCATAAACCGAAGAATTGCCTCAGTGCGTGCTGAGGGAGGGCCCCTGAGAAAGGCGGTGCTCGGAGGTGGGGGCGGGGTTCTTCGTGTGGCTCCAGACGTCTGTTGGGCCGGAACCGTGAAATTTAGGGAGATTTTATTCCCGATTTAGCTGTGGACGTGTAGAACCGCAGTTCCTGGCATGTCGGACGTGTCTGTAGAGGGATACAAGGGTTAGATCAGTGATGGGGCTCCTACGCAGAAAATGCTGCGCTTTCACACGGAGCACAGCTGTAACGCCTCTGGTCCCTGAAGAGTTATAGTAGTCAGGTGGCTTGAGCTGAGATACGTGTCTTTCAGCTAAAAGGCATTATAGGTTGAGTGCCTTTCCGTGCTTAGGGCGTCCCAGAGGTCCCTCTCTGCCTTCCAGCAGGTGTTTCCGAGATGTGGCCAGCGTNGGCCGGCCGTGCCCGTGGCCTTCTCTCCAGCCCCGGCGCGCAGGCGGCCCCGGCCACCCGTCCCTCCGCCCCCCGCCGCGGCCCCACCTTTCCGCAGCCCCGCGGCCGCCGAGGAGCCGGAGAGGAGCGTCGGGCGCCGGNTTAGCTGTGGACGTGTAGAACCGCAGTTCCTGGCATGTCGGACGTGTCTGTAGAGGGATACAAGGGTTAGATCAGTGATGGGGCTCCTACGCAGAAAATGCTGCGCTTTCACACGGAGCACAGCTGTAACGCCTCTGGTCCCTGAAGAGTTATAGTAGTCAGGTGGCTTGAGCTGAGATACGTGTCTTTCAGCTAAAAGGCATTATAGGTTGAGTGCCTTTCCGTGCTTAGGGCGTCCCAGAGGTCCCTCTCTGCCTTCCAGCAGGTGTTTCCGAGATGTGGCCAGCGTCGGGTCCCTCAGTTGGGGTCTAGGGCAGGGGACGCCACACACGGCCGGGAGCTGATTCCTCTCCCAAACTGCCTGCATCAGTCACACCTCGTAGAAAATTTGTCTTTGAGGTCTACAGCGTTTCTGTTTTAAGATCCTCTCATATCTTAGTCAGTGTCTTTTGATGGAGAGGCATCCAGCTCCATCTGATTTGCTGCCATGAGTAAATCATGAAGCACTTGACACAGGAGTCCTGTGCAGTGCGTGAATGCCTCCAAACCTGCCTCTCTGAACACGTGTACATGATATTAACATCGGTTCGTCTTCAGCAGTGCACCTTTTCTCCTGCTCCTCTTCTTTTTCAGTTGGTGGAAAAACAATTCATCGTCTCCTTTTACCACATGTGAAAGGCAAACTCCCTTTGCAATGTAAATAACAATAATAAAGAGAAAACCCCTTTGTAGCTGTTCCTAGAAAAGTTTCAGTGCTGCTTGTAGTTCACTGTACTTCCTCCCCCCCCCCCACCCAAGTAACCACATTTTTACTTTGTCTTTTATGTTTAAAGAGTAGCTGTCTTTAGAAGGATGTTGAGGCAGAGAAACGTCCTGTAATTGTTGTATCAGCTGCATACACCCTGCAGGGCCGTGATGCTTAGGGATGTTGGCTGCAATCCCTCACCAGGTCCTGGCTATGTCAGGAGGAAATCTGGGTTTGTTCCATTCCTCCATGTGTGCTCATATCCTTGGGACAGGTGCTGAGTGTGCAGTCTGTGTTCTTCAGCATATACCTTGGACTGAATCAATGGGAAAGCCAAGACTGTCAGGATTGTTTGCCTTTCAGTGTAAACAGCATTATGTAACATAAACCAGAGAAGAGAAGAAACCTGTCTGAACCATTCTTGAGGTGCAAAGTGCTGCCTAGCACTGCTTTTTCCCCTGCTTCTCTCATATGCATATAAACCTGTGGTTTTGAATTCTTTTGTGGCAGGCTACAAGAATCAGCAGAAATAGTTTTCCTGGGGCTCAGCTGTTTGTGTCAATGTAGGTACTTAAATAGAAATGTGTGCTAAAATTCACAGATCCATGTACAATCTCTTCCTGGGAGAGTGTCTCTATACTATAGAGACAATTTCATAGCCCTTTGTATTTCCAATAATTAAAAAAAGAAATCTCCACTGGTCTATAAGGCATCTTCATTTTCAAGTGAGAGATAGAGTGACAGAAATAAAATGACCTGCCTGAGGGCACACAGTACAACAGATCAGAGAGGGAAGACTGTAATGGAGAACTTCTTTGGGTTTGGTTTTCATTTTTACCAGTAGATCCCATTGCCATTGAATATGGCTTTTTCTCAGCACCAGTGTGTTGCCTTCCCATTTCTCTCCCAGCACCTATTGACTGTAGAGGAAGCTGAGTCCTACTGTAACTTGAAAATTTCACTTTCCAGCCATAATGTTGGTTTTTTTTCTACATTTTAAAGTTCCTGTGAAACAGTTTCTTAGAAATGTGTAATTGTAGTCTTTTTGTACATTCTTTTTCTGTTACTTTTGTGTGCAGCTTCCCTGAATCTTTCCACAATGAAACAGCTGCCTGGAGAGACAATTCGACTCCTTTCAAGTTCTCAGGTGATTACTTCAGTTGTCAGCGTGGTGAAGGAGCTGATAGAAAATTCCTTGGATGCCAGTGCTACAGGCATTGATATTAAACTGGTAAGTCTTTCTCTCAGAAAGAATTGGATATAAAATAAGATGCCAAGAAAATTGTTCCACTGCAAATGTGGTGTTTTAGGCTATTGTGGTTTGGGGAATGGCAATGATTATTATATATTTATATGTATGTATTTTTACCTCAAGTAAAAATGGTACAAAATTAGTTTCCATTTGTGTTTTTGAGGCCCTGCTCTGATACAGTGAGGTATATTTGTGCTTCTGAGTGTATCGTGGGGAAAAAACTGTCAGCTTTCTTAATTGTCCTTTTCCTACTTAAAATGTATGCTTTCTGTCTAATAGCCTGTTTTAAAAGATGTTGGACTTAGGTTTGCTTGTAGGGTGACATATTAAATTCTCATTACAAAGTATTGTAAGAAAGGTGAAAATGGAGATAGTGGAAAAGCTTGATGGCCATTCAAAACAAAAGATGTTTTTGTAATACAAATCACTACCGTGTCTCTAATTAGCATGGTGAACTCTGGCTACTTCTCTTTTTTTATAAGCTGTTCAAAAAAGTTGACATGTCACTCAAGGATAGTTTCTGACAATAGAAAATGCTACTTTTAATGAAGAATTTGAGTTTTTTCCCCCAGCAAGTTGGGTAAAATGGGTAACTGGTCAGCTTCTCTTGCTGTCCTATTTCTGCTTTTGCAGTGTGTATAGTAGCAGTATCTTCTGCTTAGTAAGAAAGAAGTTTTGCTATATCCTGTGTTAATGTATGTATTCAGAATTTTATCCAATTTCCTTTCTGCAAATAACAGTGAATGCATAGGATATTCTTGAATTAAATCTTAGACAAATGCGCTTATCTAGGAGGGTAATTTGGTTTTTCCTTGTTTCTTTATCCATGTTGGTTATATTTTCTGAATGAGTTTAGACTTTTTCCATCTGAGAATGCTTTCCTGTAGATGCCAAGGAATAAGTTTGTTACTGATTTGAGTGAGCTGAAGATGTTCTGTCTTTGCTGTGGTCTCTCATTATCTCTGTCTTCTCAACATTCAGATTGCAGAGTATCTTGCTTCATGAGTAACTCCAGAGTGAGTAGTGTGTGCACAGTTGTGGGGGTAAAGGGTATTGGGATCAGATCCTGGGAGCTGATCAGGAACTGCAAGAAATGAGCAGAAAGGTTCTGGAGTGTTCCAGAATGGTTGGAACAAACCTTGCAGAGGAGAGAGCCCTCTAACTAGTGTGGATTTCACCGCACAGTAAACAGCTTTGTCCAAAATCAATTAAAAAGAGCATTTTTAACCATTTGCAGTGCATGAGTCATCTACACTACTCTTACATTCTTGTGTCAGTCCAACTCAATCCAGAACATTGTAGTTCCAAACAAACAAACCTGGCTTTACCCAAGCTGCAGCAATTAAAAGAGATTTGATGATTATTCTTCTGTGGGTACTAGGGGAGACGAGAAAACCTGCACTCTGTACAAATCTTGACAGTAATACTGTAAAACAGTGGATTTTTTTCTGGTATTTTTTAATGGGAAATTAAAAGTAACTCTGACATGTAATAGAGGTCAATGACCACATTAATTTTGAATTAGTTCAAAGGCACAACAGAGAAGAGAAACTTTGAAATTCCATTTTACAGCTTGATGGGTTTTGCCTGCAAGTGCAGCATTTTCATTGTTTTAATATTTTTCAGATGGAATAGGAGGGCGTAGTTTATCCAATCTGCCTGAACAAAGGTAACAATTTCTTTTTGACAACAGACAGACAGGAATTAACCTGAAGATGGAATGGGTCTCAGATAAGAGTCATGGCAGTGGTGAACTCTAGTGGAAAGCTTTGGCTGGTGTTTCAGTCTTGATTGACCGTAGGTGATGTTATTTGGCATCTTTGCACTGTGTATCAAAGCTGAATCATACTGATTGGCATCAGTGACCTGGCAGAGCAACTTAAACATTTCTTGGGTTCATAACCTTGTAAGATTCAGCTCATGGAGGAAGGTGTTACAAAATACAAAGTTTAAGCACTGTAATATTTACATAAACGTGCACAAGTAAAAAATAATAAGATTAGAAGAGAAATAGAGAATCATTTATGTAACATTTTGATTCAAGATAAATCTCACTTTTCTTAAGCAACTAGCTGGTCAGAAAGTAAAAATTAGAATGGAAAATAGGGGCTTATTGTAAAATTCTCAAACCTTTCATTAGCACATACAGCAGCAGAGTAGGGGGTTTCCTGCCTCTATTTCCTTACGTGTTTTTGTGCTCAGTTGAGGTGTATTGCTTAGTTCTGTTTTGCTGCTCAGTAGGAGGTTGACTCAGCACAAAAGCATTGTTTCTTGACCTGAAGACAGCTTTTGCACCATTTTTTACAACAGAAAGTGAAATGTAGTCATATTTCTGTTGTTTTTTTTGTGTATTGTGGTTCTGAGCCTACCTCAGAGGCTTTTGATGTTTCCTAACTCAGATTATGTGTGAATACAGATGGTTTCTTTAGATACTTTTCTTTTGGTTTTGATTGTATCTTTTTTTTTACTTCCAAAAAATATCCTTATGAGTACATTCTAATTTTTCATAACTGTTTTCAGGATAGGCCCAGGAAGGACAGCAAAGTTTGTTCTGTTTAATCAACCTGCTTTCAGTGATCAACCATCACATGCTCTGTCCAGCATCAGTGACAGCAGCCACTGTTTTGAGATATTCTTTCTAAGCAAAACTAGTTTTAGGGTCACCTGGATGTATTACACACTACAGCACATTTTTTGTGTGTTGCATCATAATCTTTTCAAAGACCCAGTTTTGCTTCTGTAAAAGAAGCTTAGTTAGTGATCCTGCAGCTCTGATTACTTTCTCCTCCTGGCTTGTGGTTCTTCTGGGTGCTGCTCACTTGTGCAGACTGTAAGGTAGCTGGAAGGAAGAATTTTTTGCTGCACTTGTTTGAGATGTTACAGAACCTAAATTTCATCTTTATTTTGCTGTTGTAAATATCTGGGTTTACGAGTTTTACCCTATTTATGCTGGTGGTTACTGGAATGACATATTTAAACTGGAATTCAGTAAAATATGCACTGGATGTATGTAAAGGTAAATCACAAAGATTGAACTTTGCTTCCTTGAAGGCTGTTTTTAAAAGAACCTCTAGGAACCTTTATTTCTTTTTGTAAGGTACTGTATCTCTTTACCAGCTTTTTTTTTTACCCTTATAATTTGTGCCTTGCCCCATATTAGAATTTCAGGTTCTGTGTATTGAACTTGGAAAACAGAACTTGGAAAATGTAGTGGAATTACGTCAATCAAAATTGAAACTGAAAATGGTAAGAAGTGAGGGTCTACTGAATTCAGTGGATGCAGAGCTGCATTTAAGTAATTTCAAAAAAATTGATACCAGGTAGGTAAAAGAGGTGAAAAGAGGCAAAAAATCTTGAGCTTTCCAGCTATAGCTCTCCTTATGAGCTTAGGTTTTGCTGTTTCCAAATCACAGGAGATGAATTATGTTATTTAATTGGAGAAACCATCACTGCTACCCTAACATGGGGTATTTTTCCTTTTCTTTTTTTTTTTTTTTTTTTTTCTTTGTNTTTTTTTTTGTTCCTTGAACAGAGACATTTAATGGTTGCTCAGTTCCTCCAAACAAGCAAAACTTTCATTTCTGTATGGAGAGTTAGAAGCTGTAACCTTAACTGCATCAAAATTACATCTTAATTAATTTGGTTGTTTTACTGCTCCTTTGTGTTTTGTTCATTTTTTAGGAGAATTACGGGTTTAGCAAAATAGAAGTAAGAGACAATGGCAGTGGAATCAAGGTTGATGATGTTCCAGTTATGGCACTCAAACACTACACCTCAAAAATCAGCTCTTCTGAGGACCTTGAAAGGCTGACAACGTACGGTTTCCGTGGTGAAGCTTTGGGATCAATCTGCAGCGTGTCAGAGGTGAGTACTTGCTATAAATGTGTAGCCTTTGTGTTATGGTTTTTGTTGTCTGTATGTGCTCATGAAAGTTTTATTCTGTGCAAAGAGTTTAAATGTTCCAGCGACTTGCCAGGGATATGCTTGTGTATGCTGCTTTTCTCCCCAGCCCCGGCAGCCATGACATACAAATTCCTTGTTTATGTCAGTCCTGCCTTTCTGTCACACAGGTCACAGCAGTGCTCTGTTTATTTTGCTCAGTCAGAACAGGTAACAGATTGTTTTGTATTCTCTTTCCTTTTGTGTCAGGGAGTATCATGTCAAAGAATGCCACTTGAATTTGCCACTTGAATTAGGGTAAATCAAGACAGGAGCAGCAGGTGATGGGCAGGAGAAGTAATTTCAGAGGACTGATGGCCCACATAGCCACCATTCCAGGAACGATTTCTGCCTTGTTATGTAGGTGATCAGCAGTCATGGGATCTTGCTGGGCTCCTTATTGCTCTTTGACATGTATGTGACTGCAATTGCACAAACTTTGTCCCTGTGAGTAAACAGGAACCTGCTACCTGACCTATCTGAGTCTGAGCCATATGTTTGTGTTAAGAGGATTGGCAGTGTACTGACATTTGCGACTTAACTTGTTGGCTAAAAGTAAATACGATTGTTCAAAACCATCTGAGAAGTGTTCAGGCTGCTAAAGGCCCAGCATCTGCCAGATCTCTTGTGCTCTCCCTTTCTGAATTCATGCTGCACCAAGGTCAAGTTTTGGATTCAAGTCTGCCAAGGATTAGATTGTGCAGGAAGAGACCAGTGCCTGTGTCTGGTTGGAACCATCAGCTGTTGAGGTTGGGAGAGATGATGTTACAGCTTCACTCCTTGGTACCTTGGTCTGTATTCACATTGCGCTAAGCAGGAGTGGGTTGTGTATTTGAATGGAGATTTTCAAAGATGCTTTCAAAAGTGTTGGTGTTTTGATAGATGGTGACAGACCTCAATCATTGGTTCCTTCTAATGAGCTTTCGGAGCAGAACGCCATCTCTTCAGAGCTTCTAATCAGCTCTATGGTACGTTTCATAAGAGATGGGAGGTGGCCTGAGTGTATGAAGTGCTGTAATAAGTATTATTCCTTGTATCAGTAATTATGTTAATTAACACTCCTGGCATTAGTTGTGTTCTGCCTACCCAAACTGCCCCCTGAAATTTCAGTTTGAAGGTACTTTGCTATTGGCCCTTAAGTAGGTCTGCAATACTGTAATTCCCAGTTAATCAATTACTGTTTTTCTCGCCAGGGGCATGACTGAATGCTGAATGATTCATGTGAGACACTAAAATAAACCAAAATATCCTGAAACTCTGTATGTGTGTTAAACTTTGTCTTCCAGGTGGTTAAAGGGCAGTGGTTCTGTTATTCACAATGTTGGTAACTGAACTCTGATTTATGACTGCTCTTGCTAAAGCAATCTGTGTATTACCTTAATAGCTTACAAAACTTGCTGTGACTGATTGCCAGATATGTTTAGGTGTGGAAAGATACCACAGTGTGTGTTTGAGAGTAGTTGTTAAGTGTGTGGAATCTCACACAAATTTGTCATAGTGTTTATCTCACAGAGGGTAAAAATGCAGCACTGTGAATTGATAAAGTTTATTTAATCTGTGCTAGAATAGAAAATAGAGCAGTGTGTGTTGTACATAGTAGGAATTGCTGTACTTTGTGAATCAGCGTGATAGGAATGCTTTTATTAAATGGCAGGAAACATGCAGAATATTTCAGAATGTTTCTGTGCCTGTAAGAAATACCTGTTGAAGAAAAATTTTATAAACTAATTAAATGTAATTATGATGACTAAAGTAACAGAGTGGTGAGTGTGGTAGCAAAGCTTACCTAATCTCATTCTGAACTTTGTCTATCCCTGATTAATGTAGGTTTTTTTTAAATCACTCTCTTCAGGTTTTGGTGACAACAAAGACAGCTGCTGATGATTTCAGCATTCAGTATGCTTTGGATAGCAAGGGACATGTAACCTCTAAAAAGCCTTCCCATCTTGGGCAAGGTAGGCTATCACTGTTTTGGTATTGCAAGGTGACAGATGTATTTTGTGTTTCTCTGAGGCTCTATCTGATGTTGAAATACCTGTTGGGTATTTAAAAGCTGAGTATGAAATCCTTGCAGCTGTAAACGTTTCTTGCCTTGTGTCTGTCAGCTGAGAATGTGTTGTCATAGCGTAAGAAATGATACATCTTGGAAGTTGTTCTAGATTGTAATTATAAACTAGTTTCTCCTTCTCTGACTCACTTCTTCAAGCTGACAGTGGAAATAAAACCTATAAAAATTAAATGCTCCAAGTCTGTATAAGTATATGAAAGATTTCTTCAGGACCAAAGTAACGTTTCTGTATGTAGCAAAATCCTTGCTTAAAGGAGAAAGAGTTGCCCTACTGCCATACATAGGAATTGCTGGAAGCAGCATAGCTGTAGGACCAGACAAAGTCACAGTTCTTTCTAACTTGCAGGGAGGGTGTGTACCTGGTTTTTACTGAGGATTATTTTTAAGATTTAGCCTGTATAGTGTTTTCCGCAGTCGGAAAGCCTGCAGGTTGTAATGCCTTGTCTTTTGTTGAAATTGTTGAGTTCTCTGACGTATTTAATGCTTTCAATATCCTTATGGGCTAGGAATTTATGTGGTTGTGTTCATAGATGAATATTCATTCTCCTGCTGTGTACTGTACTTTGAACAGAGGTATTTGGCACTTCAGGTGCTACCCTAAAGCAAATGCTTGTGAAGGCCTTTAATGAAGCACAGTGTTCTTTTGCCTCTAGATGTGTCTGATTAGATTCTAGTCTGTTAATTAATCATTTTGGTAATGGAGGCTAACTTATGCATTGAGAGAATCTTCAGTTTGCTTAGTGCTGATTCTTACTATTGTTAGTGTGTATGAAAGAAAACTTAATGCTGCAGTCATAACTCTAAATAAAAGAGAAGAATCAAAAGTCTTGAGATAGCTTTTGTGGGGAGATGACTGCTAATTTGGTATATTTCTTCTCATGCTAATAACCTGATTTAGTGCAGCAACATACAAACATGTCTCTTTAAGTAAAAAGAGTTTCCTTAGTATTCAGTCAGTGATTTGCTTTCAGTGTAATTTCTGCTTTATTTTTTATCACCTTCTTGCAGGTACTACAGTAACAGTCCTAAATTTGTTTAAGAATCTTCCTGTAAGAAAGCAGTTTTACTCAACAAATAGAAAATGTAAGGAAGAACTGAAAAAAGTCCAAGATCTACTGATAGCATACGGTATCATAAAGCCAGACCTGAGGATAACATTAACACATAATAAGGTAATAATGAGGTTTTTTTCTGTCAGCTATCTTAAGGATCAGTTTCTGATGAATCCATGCAGTTCATGTAGTACTTATACAAAATCTTTCATTCCTAAAATTTTTCTTTCATCATAGCTTTGTTTTGGACTTCCACTTACTTTCTCCTTTCATAGGTGTATATTTATAATGGTTACAGATTTTGATGTTAAACTCCTAAAACTCAGGCTCAGATATTTTTGGTCTCTTGCAACAGATGCCTGGTTAGATATATGAAGCATAAAATGCTAGTGATTAAAAGATGGTGATGTTTTGCAAACCAGGAAGTGAGACCTTACTAGATCACAGGGCCTGATAAAGTGTTAACCAAGGCCACCTGAAAAAACCTGCAAAACTTACTATTTTAGACTGTCTACTTAGATAGAAGCTATAGTTCATACAGGCAGCTTGCTGTATTCTGAGTCATAAGAATTCAATAAATAACAATGATTTTATTTTAAAAGGCTGGAAAGTTCAAAACAATTTGTGTCATTGGTGTAAGAACAGTAACGTATGTTATAACAAGATTTAGTTGAGCTAGTTGCTCTTGGTTTAGACTTGGGAGGGTGAATGTAGAGGTTACTTGGAGATTGCTTTGGCTGCACTGCATGTGGTAATTCTACATCACAGCTACAGGAATGGCATGGTGAGCAGTTTGCCTTAACCTGACCCAAATTTAACGTAACAGGTTTCATTGGCTGTACCCTGACTTTTTACACCTCCGAGGGGAGGCGGTGCTAATGAACTCCCAAATTGCCACAAAGTAGAGAGTGACATCTCGTGGCCAGATCCCTCAGCAATTCTGTTTCTGTTCTAAAATAATGCTGTTTGTTGATATTTTCATGCTCACTGAGACTTGATCAGTTACCCCATCAATCAAACATTCACGCTTCAGTTCCTTTGCAGTGGGAGTAGGAGAAGGCACTGTGTGCTTTTCCGAAATGACAACAGATTTCCCTTCCTTTTCAGGACTCGTTTAACATGTGTTGATTGTATTTATTTATGTATTTTTAAATATCACCGTGTAGATACTGTGAAAAATTAAAGCAGGCTACAGAATTAGTATTTCAGGGCTGAGAAAGAGTAGCTACTTGCAGTCTTATTTCATTGAGATCACTGAGAATTTGAAACCAGACATCCTGGGGGGTGTCCGCTTCCAAGACTGTATTGAGCTCCTTGACATATCTACCAGTGGTTCACAGTACTGATGTTGGTCAATAAACTAATTTTGTCTTCTTGGTGATTTGTTTTTACCGTCTTCAACAAGTTGCAAATACCATTTTCTTTACGGTATTTTGATTTCATCCCTTTGATCAGACTATTGTGTATCTTGCGGTGTTTTTTTCTCTGCTTGTTTTAATTCAGTGTCAGTAACGTACAAGGAGGTGATTACATGTATTTTTCCCAACACTTCTGCAAAAATGGTATGAAGAGTGGCATGACATTTGCCATTGCACATTGGGGTTTTTTTGAACCTCTCTTTTTAGCTTCAGAGGTACATTTTTCAATACCCAATTTTGTGGATTATATGAATGGGTAAAAAAGTTTCATTCATTGTTATTACAGAGACGATTCTAGTTTTTTGTACTCTTCATTTTGCACTGCCAACCTTTTGTTAGTTTAATTTATTTTTTAAAAAGAGGAAAATAAGTGAGAAGGTGCTCAAACATTTCATCACAAGAGGTCGCTCAGTAGCTATTGCTGAGACAGGAAAATTAAAGGCTTAAGTAGGCAGAAAGTGTAGCCTGTCTCTGCATGTAGAGATGCTTTAAAACAGTCTGAAAGTTAAAAATGGAGCTGAACTTTATAAAATTTGAGTTCAGATTCCTGTCTTTATACTGCCAATGGCATTCTGTGCAAACTAAAAAGTCACCTGTTGTATCGCACCTTTTAAAAAATTTCAAATTCTGAATTTTCAATGTGTAGCAATGTGCAGTAGGTCAATGGTGCATTTATTTTACCTTATCACAGAACATGAATATTCTTTATTTCTTTTGCCTTTATATGCTAAATATTGTTGTCATTACAATTATTAATTTGCATCAGGAAGGTGTTTTTTCCATACAGACACTACAGCATATCTGTGCTGTAGTAATACTCTGCTGAATAGTGTTCTTGGTGATTTTGTGTGTGTGTGTTTGTTATATTTTTGTTAGAAATGTACTAGGAAAAAGAATCAACTTTTTAGAATAGCTTTATTTTATAAATAGGTCATAGATAATGTATTCATTTAAAAGACAAATTGTGTGTGCAATTATTCAGAGGACTTCTTAGAATCCCAGATTCTTGAGGCTGAACCAGTACTTTCTGTTGGAATGGAAGAAGATATGTATTGGGAGTACAGTCAGGTTCCGGGGCTTAAAAGAGCAAGAAGATAGCAGAGATGAGCTATTACAGAAGGGGACAAGGAAAGATGGATTGAAAGATTAGAAAAGATAGCTGGTGAAAAAAGTGTAAATGAAAATGTATTTCAGGAAGTTTTCTAAATAAATTACAAAACCAATACTTTTTTAAAAAAGCCACACCAGAAAACAAAACTAAAAACAACCCTCCCCCAGAAAAACCAAATCCAGTCAGTTTTTAAAGTCCTATATTCTATGTGAAGTTGAAGGAGAATGCTGGGTTGGATGGGGTTTGAGCAACTGGTCTTGAGAAAGATGCCCATGACTGGGGAGTTAGAACCAGATGAGCTGCAGGGTCCCTTTTAACCCAAACCATTCTGTGATTCTGTGAAAGCATAGCCCTGGCTTTACTGGGGAAGAATGTAGTAAGGCTGAAGCTGTCATAAGGTATCTGAGGTTAGGCATCTGAAAATGATTGCCTGATTGATTCCAGCAGAAACTGGAATCAGTTTGGCAAGTTAGGCCTGTTACTGAGCTGTTGAAATATAGATGGTTTTAGGATGCATGCTACATTGCAAATCATTGAATTTCCACCATGTTTGATTAGGTTTTTTTTTCAAAAGGTGCATGTCTTACGCTTTTGATTGAAATTTCCAGGAATTTTTTCTCTCCCTACCTTTCATGTCTGTGTTAGTTTGGAAAATATTGATTGCATTGAGTGGGTTCTTCACAGAAAAGAACTCAGACAATCCTCTTCCAGGCTTTGGTTGATTTTTAGTGGATAAGAAAATAGATATTCTCTATTCCTCCTCAGATTTATTTATTGTGGACTCTACATCAGTGGCCTCCCAAGATAGGAAACACTCAATTGCTCTTTCTGCTCAGAATGTTTTGTTTGCATTAGCAATAAATAATGAATCACTTTGCAGATCAACCCTTGAGGTACTATTGCTATTTTGACAACTTGGATTAGCTAGTGCTCCTTCTTTTTATGAAGGTTTATCCTGCCAAGACATTCTTTGAATACTGATAATGTTGATCCTCTTGCCAGTATGGTTATGTTAGAAAGAGGTATTTTTCTTCTTTCATCACCATGTTCCTTGAAAGCATATTGAATAATGAGACAGCCAAATGGAAATAATTTACATGAGTATTCAGCAAGTTTATTTAAAGTTAATGTTATCTGAAGGCGTGTTAAGAACATTTCAAAGTCAGCTACTGCTTAAACTGCCTCATACCCTTCAGCCTCAAATGCTGTGTTCTAGCAACCTGTGAGCTCTGGCTGTGTTGTACCCAAGGTGGTAAAACACATCTTTTAGTAGTTCCAGCTCTTCTTTGGAACTGCAGTTTTCACACTTTTTTTTGTTTAATAGCAGTAGCCCTCAGCTCAGTCTCTACAAACCACTGATGTTGAAGAAATACCCTTCTGTTTTGTAAGACTGATGGTATGAAATGCTTTAACTCTGTTTCAGTTGCCTTTATTCCACAAATGCCAAAATGAGCAAGGACACCCAGTAACTATACCTATTTTAACAATATCAGATATAGTAGAGCAAAAAAATTTCAGCAACAGATGGTTTAGATGGTGCCTATCAGCAGGTCATACTGTACACAAGTCATCCCATGTCTTGTGCAAAGTACAGATGGGCCATAAGTAGGCTCAGTAAATTTTCCAATTCCTGTTGAGGAAAACTTGACATAAGTGATTTTTTTCCCCGGTGTTTTTCACACATAACATTTTGAAGCTTGGTCACACGCAGTTCTGCCTAAAACTGTTTCTTGTTTGTTTCTTAATAGAGTCACAAGTCAGAACTTTTGGATTCAAAGTCCATTTAAAAAATCTTGTAATAACTTTGGGTAGTAGTCTTCCCCAAAACCTCTTTCATTGGTGGTGTTAACTTAAAGGATGCCATCTTTGTTTTCTTTACAGTAAGTCTCCTCTATTTTCCAAAGTTGTATAATCTTAACCAACAGTTTGTATGAAATAATCCAAATCCAGGGGTTTTTCTGTGTCCCTGTCCTCTGTAATAAGTGTGGATTTCTTGAGATTGAGTGTGTTAGGGTAAATTTACCATTTTTAATAATGTCAATATACTTTGCATTCATTCATTGTGCTTCCAAACTCTGCATGTTGAAAAGAAATCTGACTTGAGCAGAAATAGCAGCACATAAACTCTATCTTGAGTTGGAAAAGCTACTCTGTTTAATGTAATGATGATGAATGAAATCCCTCCCTAATCTGTGTCTTAAAATATAAAGAAGAATTATGATTAAGAATCTGCAGTGCCCTGCAGCCAACATGCTTCCATGCTAACCTGAATACAGCTCAGTCTTTGCTTCTATTCGTTGTTCAGTGGCTTTGCTGAGAAAGCCAAACAGAGAGTTAATTATGGTGTTTTTTTGTGCTGAGGACACCTGTCCACTAGGAAATGCGCTGAGACCCTCAACTCAATTTACATCAGCCAGAGAACAGCTGCCAGATGGTAACTACTTTTGGTCACTACCAACCTGGTTGAATTTGAACTGGTGACCCAGAGGTGAAATGCTTTATATCCTATTACTAATTCCTTGAGGTTTCCAGTTTCTCATCCATCACTTTTTACAAATGACAGCACAGTATATGTCAAAAATCTCAAAACAATTACTGTTTCACATATGCAGTGTGTGTTGCAGAATCTGAGATGTGCCTTTGCAAGGCTTTTGCACTCACACTGTCAGCTTAAAAAGGTAAGTGGAAAAAGGGATGTTTCCAAAGCTGCATGGCAATTTTCCCTCTTCTTTAGCAATGTACTTTGTCACTGTTATATATGTTATTTTTGTTAACTGCTGTTTTACAAAAGGCTTTTAAGCTTCTCTTTATTTAAATAGAATTCACTGTGATGTTGTACATTTTCTGGATCACAGTTTTGGATTGGAAACTGGGTTTTGACAGTAGTTTGATTGTTTAGGAGGCTTTATTTATTTGTTTTTTCCTCCTGTTAGGGAGGTGGAATTTAATAGAATCTTAGAATATCTGGAGTTGGAAGGGACCCACAGGGATCCTTGAGTCCAACTGCTGGCCCTGCACAGGATGCCCCAAGAATCCTACCATGTGCCTGAGAGTATTGTCCAAATGCTTCTGGAACTCTCTCGTGCTGGGTGCTGTGACTGCAGGCATGGGGAGTCTGTTTCAGTGCCCAACCACTCTCTGGGGGAAAGAACCTTCTCATAGAATCTGAGAATCATTAAGGTTGGAAAAGACTGCCAAGAGCGTAAGTCTCAACCTTTGACCAAATACCACCATGCCCAGTAAACCACACTGTGAGTTGCCACGTCTGCTCAGTGTTTGAACACTTCCAGAGATGGTGACTCTACCACTTCCCACGGTAGCCTGTTCCAATAACCACTATTCCTAACCACTATTTCAGTGAAGAAATTTTTCCTAACACCTAACCTGGACCTGCCTGGTGCACCTTGAGGCCATTTCCCCTTGTCCTGTTGCTGGTTGCCTGGGAGAAGAGCCTGACCCCTACCTAGCTATGACCTCCTGTGAGGTAGCAAGCAATAAGATCGCCTCTGAGCCTACTTTTCTCCAGGCTAAAAAGCCATGGCTCCCTCAGGCTCTCCTCATCACACTTGTGTTCTAGCTTCATTGCCCTTCTCTGGGCACACTCCAGCACCTCCATGTCTTTTTTGTAGTGAGGGGCCCAAGACCGCACACAGGACTTCGGGTGTGGCCTCACCAGTGCTGAGTACAGAAATACAATGACTGCCCTGGTCTTGCTGGCTACACTATTCCTGAAGAAGGGCAAGATGCTGTTGGTCTTCTTGGCCACATGCTGACTCATGTTCAGCTGCAGTTAAGCAGCACCCCCAGGTCCTTTTCCAGTGGGCACCTTAATAGCCACTCTTCCCCCAGCCTGTAGTGCTGCAGGGGGTTGTTGTGATCCAGGTTCAGGACCTGGCACTTCATCTTGTTGAACTTCAACACTATTGACCTTGGCCCATCAATTCTACCTGTCCAGATTCCTCTGCAGAACTTTCCTGTTCTCCAGCAGATCAACACTCCCACCCAACTTGATGTTGCCTGCAAACTGACTGAGGGTGCACTCAGTCTCCTTCTCCTGATCATTGGAAAAGATATTAAACAGGCCTGGCCCTGATACTGAGCCCTGGAGAACACCAGTAGCGACCAGCTGCCAACTACATTTCATTCCATTCACCACCATTCTCTGGGCTGGGCCATCCAGACAGATTGCATCCAAAAAGAGTGTACCTTTTCAAGCCATGGGCTTTCAGTTTCTCCAGGAGAATGCTGTGGGCGACAGTGTGCAGGACTTTACTGAAGTTAAGGTTACAGCCACAGTCTTCACCTCATCCACTAGGTGGGTCACCTGGTCATAAGAGATCAGATTTTCTGAACACCTGTGGCTGAACATGTGTGATTAAAGCAATCCAAAAGCTTATGACGCTCAATAGTCTTTGGAATTCTTGAAAGGCTTTGAAGACAGGCGTTACCAGATGAAGAACCTTGGCTCCTTCTAATATCTTTTAGCTCCTCTCCTAACTTACCTCCTAACTCCCAAATCCAAGCATTGCTCCACTGTGTCATGCTCGAGAAAAGTCTTTTTGTTGAGAGTGTGCTCTCGTGTCATGATAGGGAAATCTGAGTGAGGAATACACTGGAATTTGTGGAATGAACAGTGCTGTGGAGCATGACTGTCTTTCAACAAATCCCCTTGACAGCTCTAATACAGGATGCCATGGGATAGACAGGTATGTAGATGCATCTGATGAGGGGAAAAACAGTGCCTTCAGTTTCTGTGTACTGGATTATCTCCACTAGTAATTGTCCCAGCATCACATACATAATGGAGAGGCAACTGATTCCTCAGGGGTGAGTATAAAATATCTAGGAAAATAATTGATTAGTTGCTTAATTTTTTTATAAGCTAAATTGAAAAAAATTTGTGATTTCAAGGGCAGTTTATGTAAGGGTTCCCTTTTAGTAAGGTAGCTTACCACTGGTTTTAAAACAGGACGCCAGTTAAGGCGGGAGCTGAAAAACAGCAGCTCTTTTCAAGGCTGGCATTCTAAAGAATGTGGTGAGGGCTTTATATTGATCAGTTTTAATCTTAGCAGATGGGTTTTCTTCCACTGCAGAGAATGCGCCAGCCCTTGGAGCTGAGTGTCTTGTGCATCATTAAGATGAAGAGGTTATAGACGTAGTAGTGGATGATGTGGTTTTGCTTCCCTTGGGCTCAATTCAATCTTGGGATATTGCTGCCTAGTTTTGTTCCTATTTGTGTACTCTCTTAACAGGTAGGCAGCCATGCTTCCAGTTGAAGGCTAATAAGCTCTTAGGTTTTAAGTCAAGAAGTTAAGGAGCATACTGGCCCAAAGAGTTATCTGCAGTGAGATGTCGAATGCTAGGGTGACAAGATTTTTGAAGCATGTAGCACAGAACTAGAGAGACTGTGAAATGCAGTTCTCTTTTGAAGAGCTGACTTGAGTTACATTACAGGCCTACAGTTCACGTACAACTGCTTGCTCAACTAGACTTTTATACCCCCAAACCTTATTACAGGGTGAATAATATGATGGTTGTGGAATAAATAAAGAGAATAGGTGGGGTTTGGGTACTAAAAGTCTACTGTAAGTGCACTGCTGTTACGTAGTAATAAGGTAAATGGAATGAGTTGGTTTAACTTGTGGCATCATCATTGTGCTGAAGTAGCCACAGCTACTAGTTGGAAACAGCATCCCATCCCAGCTCTAATTAAGATTTTCCTTTTATCTAGGACTGTAAATCGCTGTAGCTGCTGGTAGAAATTCTAAAGTATGAAGGATAATATGAAGGATAGTTAGGGATGCAGAGCAACTGCTTTTTTTTTTTCCCCTCTGTTCTTCCTTGGGGTCTTTGAAGAAATAAATACTGAGCCAGCTCTTAATTCCCTCTAGTGCTGCATAGCAGGGACCCCAATGGGAACAGGTTGCACAGTCTTTGTCCACACTTTAAACGTTTTTCAAGGAATTCTTCTGCACTATATGTGTTCATCCTGAAATAACAGATGCCTAGTCCATGTGTGTGTGGAGTCATACAATCATTTAGGTTGGAGTGTACACTGTCATCCTCCACAAAAGCATACCTGTGTCCTAGGGCTGCATGGGATGGAGAAATAGGTACACATAGACACACACATCATTATCATCACACACATCATTATATGCATACGTGCAATAGATCTTATATGCATTGTGACATTTTGTAAGATCTGGATCGTGCAATCCCCTTCAATGAAACAGAGAGGTGAAATATATTTGGCTAGCTCTTGCAGAATCTAAGATGGGCCATATGTAATAATATATCTTTGAGTAGGCTGTTTCTGCAGCGTCATCATACTGACTAGAGTCAGATTCTTCTTTGGCTCATCATAGACACCCGCTTTATATGACCTAGAAAAAAATATGGGGGGTGTGTGAGAGGGGTGTATTTTTAGCTAAACTAAAGGGTATAAGCAAGGTTAAAAAAATAGGGTAATGCAGGATCCTCATGGCAACACTTTCCAAAATAAAGGAAATGGAACAGGCATTGTTTCTCTGATTTTTTTAATGCCTGTTGATACATCTGGGGAATCTAGAAAAATAATTTTCTCTAAATTACCAGCTCTTGCTATGTTGTTGCTTCATAATGTGCAGTCAGGACTAAAAATGAATGCACACTCTATTTTGTCTTTATATAGTATAGAAATTTAGGACTTGCATAGCCTCCTTATTTTGTGGCTTTAATTTAAACTACAGTGGTAACTATTTCTGAAAATTCTGTCTATAGTACTGAGTATAAATATCTTTTGAGTATATGACTAATTAAAAAACTAATCTGAACCTATTTCAGTATTTACTTTTAGCAAGTTTGCATTTAATAAGTTCTCATTTTCCACAGCTTTCTTAAAACCACCTTACTCAAGTGATCTTTTCACAGTTGTGAGTATCAGCCATTCTAGCAGGTCAAGCTGTGTAATAACCTTGCATTAATCAGCAGCTAAGATTTATATCTGTACCTGCAGCATCACACTAGGATACCCTAAAATAAACAGCATGATGTTTGTATTAGTCATGTAACAAGTGTCTTTCTCAGTTTGGTCACATGTATTTAATTTAAAATACATCCAGTAAAGAAAAAAATCACTTGGCACTTTCTGTTTCCATTTTAAGTAATCAATTTTAAAATAGAAGCAGTACAGGATATGTTTTATAAGAGGAGCTATAAAGAAGAGGACAGATTCTTTCATCACTCCAGAATGTCTTTGAGGAGGCTTAGAGCAGGTGTAGAGGAGAGAGGCTGAGGCAGCCCCAGGCTGTCTTTCACCTCTGCCTGTTCTGGAGCACAGGGGGAACTCCCTGCCAGGGCTGTGGACACCCGACCCGTGGCTCTCCTTACTTGTTTCTCCTTCTCCCCTTTTTCTGTTTGCTGCCCTCCCGATGTAAATTGTGTTTTATGTTTGAGGGGTTCACCTCACTGTAGAATAACCGAGCTGTGATGCAGCACATGCAAAGGGCTGTCAGGCTGCTCTGTAGGAGATGAATTACATTCAGGCAGGACTAAAAAGCCCCACTTCACAAATGCTGCAGAATGTATGTGGAACTGGAAAATTAAAGATTTGGGGAATAGTTTAGGGTCAACAGTCTCAAAGTTTTACAATTCCACCTGTCCCGTAGGAAGGGAATATCATGTTCCAGGAGAACTGTGTTCTTCTGTGGAATTCACCCCTGAAGGCCAGCAAATATTCCACTGGACAGGTGGAATTTTAAGGCTATGAATAGCATTTCTTGAGATGGGTGCATGTGTATTTTTTGCTCTCTCACCATCCTTTCACTTAACAACATGTACTTGAATACTGTGAGCTCATTTTGAATTTATTGGACGCCTAGTACCTACTGAAAGTACAAATTTCAACAGCACTGTAACATCCAATTTAAAATGCAACTTGCTGCATTATTTTTCCTTTAGTGTTTAAAGGGTGCACATTGGAGACACTCAGGCAGCTAACAGTGGCAAAAATGAAGTGGACCTGAGTATAGTAGTCTCAGTTGCCTAGAAGCAGAAAACTAACCAAGGATAACATTTTTATTGTTGATACACAGCAGTGAAACTCAGCAGATTCAGAATAAAATTTGTGACTATTTGGCATAGGACTTCTCATTAGTGATAGACAAAATTTCACCTCCCAAAGTAACTAATACCTTCTATATGCATAAGTGGACTTGACAAGTAACTTCTGTCGCAAGTTGCCATTCAAAATGCCTTATTGTATTTATTATGTCTTTGTAATAATATTTCAAGACACGTAGCTAATACAGCAGATGGTCCTTCATCCTTCTAACTTGTAAAAATTTCCATTAGACTTATAACTTTCCTAATATATAGTTCCTTAGAAACTGCTTTCCTTTCTAAATGGCAGGCTTGTCAGAGACGTAGAGTATCCAGGTGAGAGCTATGGATGGACAGCTAATAGCCTGACCTCTACTAAAACAAGCTCTTTGGTATAAGTGACTTCAGCTTTGTAGTGACCACCTTCAAATATTGACCAGCCTGTGAGAGACATGTTATAAACTCTCACTTTAACTGCTCAGGAAAAGCACAAAGCCCATTGCTGTATATCTAAGAGGAAAAGTAATATTTGTATTGACTTGGTTTTAACAGTTGCCCTCAGGTACAGAAGTCCGGAATAGCCACAAAACATGCATGAATACAAGCTTTGCTTAGATTTCCAATTGCTGCGTGTCTAAATAAGTAATACAAAATGAGAAGACGTGTCAAAAGGTACCATATCGAGTCTGTTAACACTGAAAGTTGTGGTTTTCAGAGGGTCAAGGTACAGAATGTTACATATACAATGTGAGTGCAGTTGCATATGCATGTTCATAGACATGACATGAGTTCAACAAATATAATGTCAAAAATTTGACTCTGTGCCATTTGTTTCAGGCAGTTATTTGGCAGAAGACCAGGGTATCAGATCACAAAATGGCCTGTATGTCAGTTCTGGGAACAGCCGTTATGAGCAGTATGGTACCTTTTCAACACTGCTGCGAATATCCTGAGGTGAGTTTAAACTTCCTTCTCCCAAATTCACTTCAGGTCTGTCAATGAAGAGAGCTAAAGAAATACTCAAAAAGAAGGAGACTTCGGAAAAGAAGGTGTGTCTCCAGATTGACATCTGATTAATGCATTTGATTCTATTACTGTCCTCTCCATAAAATTAATTGGTTTGGTGATTGAAAATCCACTCCAAGAATCACCTCGTCAGGACTCATGTGGCACTGATCAAATGGCAGTAAAAACAGTTGTGATGACAAATGCAGAATTGCTGATTGCTCAGAGCTGTCTCAGTTGGGATTCCTGGCCCACAGGCAGGTTGTGCTCTGATTAATATCTAAGCATTTAGATGGTTCTCATCTTCGTGGCCTCTTAGCCTTGTACTCTGAAGAGTCTTCCCTCAATTTCAGTGGGGGCACCTGAGCAGTGAAAGAAACACATACTTAGAAGGCCAAATTATGTAAAACTTCCACCAAACACGTATTTCAGCGAAACACTTTCTAGTTTTCAAAAAATTCTGTATTCTTGGCTTCTTTTGCCCCTTTTGAAAATGAGGGAATTCCCCATGATACCCTCTTTTGTCTAATGTTTTCAGAAATATTTTACTCTATTTCCATTTTTTGTTGGAGAAATTTTTATTAAAGGGGAATCTTGCTACCTTGGGACCTTGTAAGCTGCATTTTCCTGTCTCACATAGTAATAAACCTTGACAGGATGAGATGAATCACTCTAAAGTCACAATGGTTCTTAGACACAACTTACCAATGCTGTATTCAGCATGGTACTTAATAATATTATTCAGACTTTAAAGTCTCACTGTTTATATGTTGAGCTTAATAGCATTATTCAGACTTAAATATGGAGTTTGCCAGAGTGCTTTTATACATTGCAGTAGAATGAAGGGGACCAAACCAAAGTCACTTCTTGTGCTTTATAAAGTTTTAGTTGTTTATGTCTGAACATAACATCCAGTGCTATTCTTACCTGAATGTAGCTTGGATGTGCCCCCAGGACAAGTGCAGGGGGCTCCAAAGGGAAGATAAGGGGGTATTTAGAAGGGACTAGCTTGGAGGAGGCACTTAGGTTCTCACATTACTTCTCTGCTATATCTTGAGGCATCCATATTCCTTGAATAGAAGTTGGGGAACATTCCATCTCTCTCTCTGTCTCTAAATAGTGTGTAAAATACCATGTGCATCATTTATAGGTGTATAAGTGATCCATGCATAATGTCGATGTTCAGAAACTGTGGACATTTCTAAACTAGGCAGCCAAACACTATGCAGTGACGGAGTTAACTTGCCAGTGTAATAATTTTTCCTCCCTTGTGTGCAGGTATTGGAACAGGTATTTAAGGGGAAGGCGTATACTGCTTTTTTCCCTTCCCATTCAGTCTGTCTCTTGTTTGCTACATAGACCAGAGGGCAGCTCTTTAATTCTTTTAACTCCTATTTGTTCCTTGTGTAGCTTCATGCTCCTTTGCTGCAGAGTCTACTCTGAAGACAAACCTAATCTTTCTGTTCCTTACTGCAGAGTTAAAATTTCTTCAACAAGTGATCCAGGGATTTTAAAGACTGGCCTTGAAAACATCTCTGTTATGAGCACTGAATGAAATAGGAACACATTTCACATTAGCATGAAGCATGCAAACTCAGGAGCTATTTGTAAAATAAAAAGAAAACCAAGAAAATAAAGAACTGACACAACTTCTTAAACTTTTCAGATCCCCAGTCTTGTAAATGGATAGATTTATTTGGGCTGAAAACTTTCACACAGGAAATTTCCCTAGAGTCTTATTTTCCTATGAAGGTTAAGTTTAGCAGCTACATGTGCCACTGGGAGTATATAAGTATAAAAGAAAGGCATTCTGCTGCCCACCTGTCGCAGATATATTTTAATGCATATAGAAGTTGTGGTTTTTATTGAAGTATTAATTTTGAAAACAGTTGATCTGGTATGAAATCAAAGTTTCATTAATATTTTCCAGTCTCTGTAATTTTGTCTTCATACTTCATATACTTTCATATATGAAAATTCTACTAAGACTAGTATTATAAATTGTAGATAACTTTTAATGAGCATACTGATATTCTACATGGCTGTAAATAGTAACAGCAGTCAGCCATTTCTAAATCTGGCAACTTGTTAAATGAGTTATTTAGAGACTTTCAGTTTTGCTTTAATGTTTTCTGTATATAAAAATCTTGTTGGAAGTGAAAGACTTGTACAAATATTTGTGAATTAGAAAAAGAGCTTGAAGCGTAGAGGAGGCACATTGAGGGAGGATGTGCTAAAGTTGCAGAATAAAATCTAGAAGTGCTGCATGTTTTCTGATAATCATCCAACAGATACTTGACACCTCTTTAATTTGACCAGTGGTGTTTGGTTCTTTGCAACGTTGCTGACCAGAACATGCCAGCTTTAGCACAGAATGCTTGGTACAAGGTCAAGAGGGAATAAGGGAGCACATGAGCAGATAGCTGCATGACATAGATGAGTGGCAAGGATAGGCCAAATCCCATGGATCATAAATTCCGTGTCAAATGCATGATAATTTGGATTTTTGTAAATACAAGGGGTTCTGCCAAAAGCAGAGTTTATGAGGACTCATTTCTGTGTTCAGTGATCCACCCTGCTACCAGAACATTCTCCAGACTTTCTCATATCTCCAAAATCTCTATCCTCATGCTTCCCCAGTGTTCTTTCACCTGTTAGTTTGGGCACGTGGAGGAGGGCAGTGTATAGGGCAGGATGTGGGCTGCCCGGGGTGCCCGTTCTTGCATGTTGCTGGTTCCTGGCTTTTGAAAAGTTACAATTGCCTTTTCTTTAGTAAGGTCATTATCTTGAGGCTGTTCTCTCCAAACAGCTGTCAGTTATCACAGGAATTGTGGAAATACATCTTTGGGATTTCTGCTTCTTTATCAGATTGATTTGAAATCCATCCAACAGTTTCAAAGATGCTTAATGAGGGGGAAGGGGAAGAAATGGGACAAGCAGCACAAGTCATCAGCCTTATTTTGACCTGAAAAACCTGTTAAAGAATCTCAACAGAAAAATCTTAAGACTTGGAGTTCATGTTAGGTATCATGAACTGTTCCAAGGCTCCCTGGCAGTGCTGTGCTCACAGGTTCTGCTGCAGCCTGTGAATCGTGGGTGCTCAGCACTCTTGAGAGTCAGATGATTTGGATACAGGTGGCGTAGGTAAATTTAGGTGCCCTGAATAAATGACCTGTGACAGACTATTTAAGGTGCTCTGTACATAGAAAGGGAGGGATTGTGTGTTTTGGGCTTTCCCTGTGGGGGTGGTTCACTCCTGCCCTGGCCAGGTTGGGCAGCACTCTGTGCTTTTGGCTTTGGCTTTGGACAGGGCTTAGGTTGGCAACCCCGAGTCAGCAAGCCAAGAGCTGCTGGCCTCGGTCTCCACAGCCTCAGCTCCAGGCAGCATCCTGCTGCAACTGGCAGTTCAAATGGAAAATATGTCAGTAAATTGACCAAGGGAAATAGATACAAACCCATCTTTCTCAGCCTCTTTTTTTTTTGTCTCTAATTGCCTTTATCTTTGTATGTTGTAACTGTTGAGAAGCAGTGCATACATTTGAATGACTTGGACTCCTGTACAATTTTGTTTTACTAGCTCACCTCTATAAAAAAACATTTTGGGTTCTTTAAAAGACTTTTGCACTGTATTTGTTTTATCATTGCAGATAAATCTTTCTGGATTTCTCCCAAAAGCTGAGTCGGACAGTTCTTTGACAAGCCTTTCAAGTTCAGAAAGGAGTTTCATTTTTATAAATAATCGTCCAGTTCTTCAGAAGGAAATACTGAAGGTAACATCCTCTAGCTTTTAAGTCAAGGAATAGAAATGTGATTTCTTTGAGGACAGAGACACTTAAGCAATCTACAACTTTTTCCCGCCCATGAAATAATTTAGAGTATTACAGGTGAAGGTACTAGCACTTACAATAGAAAGCCCTTCCACAAGTCTGACACTGCTGGTACCTCACTTCTATTCCATTTGCTGCAGTCAGACCACAGAGCTGGAGGTTGTGTTTTTGGTTGTTTAACAAAATTAATTTCAGATGCTCTATTGAAGACAACAGAACAGTTGATTCTTTGTATTAGCCTGTAGAAATCACCTGTGCAATTTCCCATAAGGGAACTTTATGTAGTTCCTTGTAAGAGAATTCTTCTGTAAAAGAGTTTTGATTTTGTCCACTTCCAACTATGGACTTATCAAGCAAACACCCATGCTTTCCCTTTAAATTTGTGTATGCATTGGGTAGAAATGAAAGTGATAGTGCAGCAGCATTGGCTACAGCTAGGCATTGTGTAGGCAGAATTTGATACTCTTGGGTTTCTCTCACTATTGAACCTTGCAGCACTTCACTTGGAGCAGCCTTGCCGTCCTAATCCTTGTCATCACCAGGGAAGAAAATCATGCTCATGCCAAAGCGTTCCTGCAGGTTTTAAAGTGGACACGATGATAGTTTTCAATTGGCAGGCATACCTTTGTAAATGTAAACTCTGAACTTATGTTGGTGTGTTAAATGCTGAATAAGGGTAATCCATCTCCATGCATTATTTGATGTGCCTGGCTCCTCTGGCAGTTCAAAGCTTAGTTTGAATCCCATGACAGAGATGGTTCCTTAAGGAGAGCAGGGAAGCCAGGATTCAAGGTGGGATTCAGCATACAAAGTAAAAATACAGTATCCTGCATGGAAAATAGGCTATATATCACTTTTACCTCCATGCTTTGAAGGCATGGAAACCACCAGGTACTGCCCTTTTGGTGATTATTCTGGCATACGCGTATATGCGGATCTTTTGAGCATTTCACTTGAAAAACTGACAAAACCAGCAAACCAGTTATGCTTTCATAATGTCAGATTTTGTTTCTGTGCATTTTTGTCTATTTTATTACCTTTACTGATGTCTCTTTATTAATCTCTAGTTAATTCGACAATACTACAATCAGGTGACACAAAAGGACTGTACTCGTTTATATCCTATTTTCTTTTTGAGTATTACTGTACCTGCCTCTGCTGTGGATGTGAATATAACACCTGATAAAACACAAGTTTTGCTGCATTATAAGGTAATTAAGGTTTGTTCTGTTTCTGAGTTGGCAGTCTTTATGTAAGCATAATAAGGGCCTTGGGACTACCAGAATGTTCAAACATAAACACTCTCACTGGGTTTTTGGAGTTTTTTTAGTTACATGACAGCTTGCCTTTGTCAGAGCACTATTTTGATCAAAAAGTACTGAACAGGCTAACTGGGGGATTCTTCAAAATTAGTTTCCCAGTTCATCTAAAATATTTTGATGCTGTCAGATATATGCATTTACCACTTTGGTTTCAGGTGGCTTTACAGTGAGAGAAGCTAAGTTGAATTATGATATGTGGCCCTGTATAGATCTCGTGTTTAACTTCATATTTAAACCAAGTAATCACTATTTAAACACCACCATTGAGATGAGGATGGGCAGGAGTTTTCTCATCAAAACACTATTTTGTCATTATGTGTATATATTGCTGATGACATCAATTAAGTGCCACAGAAATTAGAAAGTTTGCATTGGTGGTTATTAATGTGCTTATTCAAGGTAAATATATGTAGTCACACCAGTATATTAATCCTCTTATTCATAAAAACCTTGTGTATTTATCTGTGTTACTCTTGTAAATGTCCTGCCTGTTAAGGGTCGCTTGTATGAAAATTAATACAGCATTTTTACGTTTGATCTCATTTTCCTTTGGCATTAGAAAAAGGGTTGGAATTTCCTCTCTTTTTTTAATTTTTTTTAAATTTATTTCTATTTTTTATGGGTTTGGGTTTTTAATCTTGCTCATTTCCATCACTTGGTGCAGAGTTGAATTGGAAACATGCACCCTAAAAGTACCTACACAAGCACATTCACATGAAATTGGATGTTGCTAGTGCACCTGTTTTGACTGTAAACTTCTAACTCCATATTAGGTAGGAATAACTGTAGATGATACTAGTTTAAGAAGTCAAAACTCTGTTATAAAGAAAGCATTTAATTGGCTTTGTGATATCAAAGTACACTAATGAAGCAGAATACATGTCACAAAATCTTTGAGGCTGAAAGTGTCCAGTTCAGAGTATTTTGGAATTGTGAACAACTGTAACGCAATAATCTGCCCAGAATTGTCTAAAAATTATTCCAAATAAGAGCACTTTGCATATTGTTCCATATTCTTGGTATCTGGCAGTTACATTTTCAGGTGCACTTGTGTGTGTATATTTTCTTCTTTTTTTTTCCAGGAATCTGTCTTACTTGCAGTTGAAAATGTGTTGAAATCACTGTATGGGCCACTACCTGCTGCAGTCTCTGGTGAAAGTAATAAAACAGATGTTACCTCAGAAGACATGTTTGTTCGTAGAACAGAACAGACAGATGTGGCTGTTAATGAAATGGGACCATCTGGAAATGATGAGCTACATGCTCATACTTCATTCCTTTCACTCAGCAGTGATGTGCAAAACTGTCAAGCAGGAAAAAACGCAGAGATCTGCTTAAATCATCAGACATTTAGTGGTGATAATGTGCACAGTCGCCTGGACAAAAGAGAGGTTTCTAAGAGTGATGCCTTTCCAGACAGTTCCTTGAATTTATTGCATGAGGAGGAACAGAATGGACAGAATATGGCTGATATTCAAAGTAATAGTGTTCCTGTGGATCCAGAGGCTAAAAAAGCCGACGAGCATCTTTTGAGTTCTGACAGTATTGACAAAATAGATAAAAATGGGGAAGCCTTAGTCCCTAAGGACATACCTGAAATCTCAGCTGATAGTTGGAGTATGGGAAGTGCATTTAAAGACAGTCTGGGAGACAAGCTGGAACCTGTTAAGATCTTGATTCCTGAAGTTGGAGGGACAACTAATAAGCAAAATGAATGCACTGGTGAAAAAAGCAGTGATCCACAAAGCTCAAATCAAAGCATAAAGAAAAAAAATGTGATAAGTGAAAAATTTGGACATGTGACAGCTTATGACTTAATTAATAGCAGAATAATAAAGAAACCAAAGTCTGCATTTGAATTCTTCACACATGAATGTCATCCAAAATTGATAGATGATAATCCAAAGACCAGCGTGAATGACATCCTGCTGACAATTGAAGAGCGGTGGAAGAATTTGAATGAAGAGGGAAGACGAAAGTAAGTTCAGGCTGTGTCTTGCTTCTGAATCTGGAAGCTACCAAAGAGTCACTTGGAATGAATTTAAAAAATTGTAACGTTCCAGTTATTTATGAAAAAATAGATAATGAATTTTGACTTCTCAAGATCAGAATCAGTATTGTTTCAGACCAGAGCTGTCATGTTTTGTTGTATGCAGTTGTGCACTGCAGATTGGAATTACTCATTTTGTCACTGTGCTGTGCAGCAGTTAGATTAGGGACAGCAGTAGTTAGGGGCAGTTCTGCTGAGCAGTTATTTAAGATAACAGGCAAGAAACTGACTGTTTGAATCCTACAAACTTCTAAGGGCAGCCTTTACAGTATCACTCCCAATGCACTGTCCTTGAAAACTAGTACGGTGATGGATGAGGCACTGTAGAGTTCTTCAGAGGTTTTTCAACTTTCATTACTATAAAGTGAGAATTCTTTTTTAGGAACTTTAGTACTCAAATATTGGGTAAATTCCATTCCTCTAAATTTCATTTCTATCCCAACCTAGGCTACCTCAGAAATGTATGTAAAACCCAGTCAAATCACCCAAGGAATTACTTTTTCCAGTAAGCAGCTATTCTATTGCTGGTTCAGAGGCTATAGCACAGTGTAAATTTTAATCTGTTTCAAACAAGACCAAGCCTCTTCCTAGATTACAATCTGCATAGCTAAATTCCATATTTTTCTAAAATGAATTGTCACTGAGTTCTTGAAATCCATCTGCAAGAAAAGGAAATATTTTAATAAGACATCTGCGTTGTTCTGAATGTCAGCTGTATCAGAGTTAAGTGAAACCTTTTCACCTAGCTTCTGGTTTACCTAATTTAAAGCTTACTATGCAAGCAACATGCCATGGTCACAAACCCATACATGTGAGAAAGTGTTTTGTCCATCTCTGCATAAGCAGAAATATTAATGTAGTAGTAGAAATCTACTCCCAATTATATTCATGCTTTTAATGAAATGAAACAAAAGGTTCTGCCAGCTGTTTCAGAAAATTTTAATTTGCTCTGCTTTAGCTTTTGAGATTTCATGGTTGCTTTCCTGGTACAACTGTTATGTTAAAGAGTGTGCCTACAGATTAACTTTGCATTAGTTCAGGAAGGAGACCTCTCTGGTAATCTAGTTTTCCTTATATGTAGGATTGAATGCAATGTATTATACAGTGTATATATATTTTCCTTATATGTAGGATTGAATATGTAGGCTGTTGAAGGACACGAAGAATTCACCACTAGTTGTATCTATAGATACCAGCTTTGGTTTACCTTTCCACATTTATGATCTTAAAATTGCCTCAGAGTATAGCAAATAGGAAGAGATACACAGACAACTTTTCCTGCAGTGCAGCAATCCAGAAGGACTTATGGCAGAGAACATAAGTCTTGCTTTCAGGTACTCTGGATAAATTGGGCCACCTAGAGGTAACAACAAATGTAAATATATCAGGGCAGCCAAGTGCCACAGCTCTACTTCATGCATCCTTGGTGGCACAGCCCCACATTTCCTGGGCTCCAGTCCTTCATCCTTCTGTGCTAAAGTCCTGCCTTGTGCAATGGGTATGCATGGTTTCAGCATCTCTTTCTCTCTGTGGCCCCTCCATCGGGTCTAAATTAATTTAAATCCCTTTTGGGAGTAGTACAAGCACCAGATGTCTCATAGTGACACAGGATGGCCTTTTCAAAACAAGCCAGCATTTATTACACAACCGGAATGTCAAATGTTATGGTCTTTAGGTTATAATAGAGGAGGAAAGCTCCGTGCATGTCCATGCTGGCAGCATCACATATCCCCCTGCTTTGCAAAGGATTTCATTCCTTCCAGCCACTCAGCTCTTACTCAATACAGCTTGCATGTGTTGGCCTTGATGTTTCCTGCATATCAGCCTCAGGTAGGAGTGGGAGAAATCCCTCCAAGTGCCATAACAGTGGCAGGAGTAGTTACCTTGAAGGTGTAGGGAAGGTTCAAAGCTACACACATTGTCATGGGACTAACAAATCACCTTGTCAGCACTCTGCAGTAACTCTTCACGAGTAGATTTGTACCTTGGGAGAACCATTTTTTCAGGTAGCGTGGTCTTTGCTGTCAGAGTTTGCAACAAATACTCAAATTCAGATTATTTTTCTTATAATGGCTGAGAGACATGTATTAAAAGGGTTTTTTTTAATATGCTGATTATTTTGTTTGGGTTTACATTGCAAATGGGAAAGAATATATCATTGGTCCATTTTCCTAGTTAAACCAAAGCTGCCTTTGAAACTAGATTTTGTTTTATTCTTCCACTCTCTGCTTACATCCAGTTTTGCAAATTTTCTTGGCTTTAGGTTTTGTAGCGTCAGAAAAAGATCCTGAATTTGCAGTCTTAATTCACAAAGCAGAGAAACGCTTTGTACAACAAGTTCTTGTAGCACTTGTTGATTATATGTTCCTCTGTGGAAGGATTTTCAGAAAGGCAGAGGTGTTCCCTCATAGTTTGTAAATCTGCAGTTTTTCTTTGGTTCTGGGCAAATCACTGATATTCATGTGTATGAATTTGGAAGATGCTCACAATCAAAGTTCGTAAGACTAGAATTTTTCTCATAGTAGCTTAAACTGACAGGCAATTTGGACTTTGTTTGGAAGTGCTTTCATTTTGGATTATCAGTGATCACTGAAGGCTCAGTTCTCTTACACTTAAATATTTTTCTGCATTACAGTTAGGTCTGTTCAAAACAACATATTTATTGATCTGGTCAAAGCTGTAAATGAATTTGAGATTAAAAAAAATTCTGTCCAAGTGATTTCATCCATGCATTTTAAAAGGAGCAGATGGTTTTTATCTTAATGTTTGCTCCATATTTTCTAGGACGTGATTTATTGCAAGAAACTATTTAAGCTGACTTTTTTAGTTAACTAAATATTGGTACCATATGTGAATGCTAGCACATCATAATTAATTGCAAATGGTGACCTTTTTGTTGACCTTAATTTTCCAGCGTGCATACACATAATTGAATCAAACTGTTCCAGCAAGTAGCAATAAATAAATATGACCAGCTAAAATACTTATTTCCAATACTAACATATGATAGTACTTTTTTTTTGGTTTTGTTTTAATTGAAGATTAGACTGGTTTGAATTACCTTCTAGAATTCAGAATATCAAATAAGGGCAAAAAGAGGGAGTTCAGCAAATCACAACCTTTGCTTTCAGAAAAATAAAATTCGTATGCAGTAGACAAGCATAAACTTGGGACCTATAAAAGTTTAGTTATCTCACTGACATTTATAAACTCATTAAGAATCCATTCATGTTGTAGAGGTTTAGTATGTAGTAATGTTTTAACAATTTAGACAGCATTTAGGAGTAGTTTTTTCTTGACTGTTTTTGAAAAATCTGTAAGATTGATTATTACTTACAGAATTCTGTGATAATCATACATATTCTGTATTCTTACACTTCATATGGCTAATTTTAGGCAATTTGAAATCAAATACACTTTTATTAAGTAAGACCTGGGGCTTGGGAAATTATTCAAGCTCCTAAGTCCTGCTGGCACTGTGGCCTTCCCTGGCAGGCTGTAGAGCTCTAGAAGCTGAAATTACTTTGTGAATTGAGCTGGATGTGCCTGTGACAAAAATCTCCTTCCAAAACTCTGTGTTTGATTGCAGATTAAACAAAGGACTGAGGTGAAAAGAACCTTGCTGTAGTTCTTTATATGATGTACTCTGTTCCTTACAGTAGTAGTTCTCCCCCTTACAGTAATTGAGGTTTTGCTGGCTGTCTTGATGAAGGAAAATTTCCAGCTTTTGTTCAAGATGTGATGTAATAGAGGCACCGTCGCCATATCCATCGCAATGGGCAGCGTGTTGATGTGGGTACTTGAATGGACCATGGATGTGGTTCTTGGCTGTTGAAATGGTTACCTTTCCTTCTGCTTTAATGTGTTAGGGGTTGGAGTCTGGAGCTTTTTATCTGCTGATGCTACTGGTTTGTTTTCTCCTTTAAGTTATGAAATAAAAGCCACTAAGGACCGGGAACGGTACAACAGAGAGGTCAAGAAAGCCAGTGCACAGCCAATGCACCGACCAGCAAAGGAGACAGAAAAACACAAACCCAAGCTAAAGAGTTCTGCATCTGACCAGCAGAAGCTTGACAAGATATTTCATAACCAGATTGAAAAGAAGGGGAAACTGGAACAGCCTGCGAAAATTGTGACAGTGCCTTTTTCTCTGAGTTCCTGTAGACGTCACCTTCAGAGACAAGAGAGAAATGTTTCAGATGAACACGAGCTTTTCCTGATCCATCGTCAGAGTTTTCCTGATGTCTGGATACTTGCTACTGAAAAAAATGTTAAATTGCTGAATCCATATAGACTGGAAGAGGCCCTGCTATGTAAGAGATTATTGGTGAACCATAAGCTTCCGGTGGAGAAACTGGACAATCCAATTGTGTTAACAGACAGGTATAGTACTATTGAGTGAAAATGTGTATGTTACTTGAAACATCAGTTGATAATTATTTACAGTAAACTCTGGCAAGGCCCTGTTTGCTAATGCTGTGCTTATTTGTGCACTCACTTATCTATTAAAACAGAGTGTTGGTTTTTACATTTTGATCTTGAAGTAATGAGTACTCTTGGTCTTATTTTAGTTGAAATAAATATGATTTTTGACCAGTTTCATTGGTAGTGCAGCAAATACAAATTTCCTCCCCCAAAAGAAAATTAAATGCTCCACATTTTCACAACTTCACTTTAGCTGACTTTCCTCCAAGAATGAGGAAATGGCTGTAGAATTATTGTTTCTGTATGCCTAAGCTCAGTCCCTTGCTAAGGTAAGTGAATAGTTCTCATTTTGTTTCTTTAAACAAATTGCTTTTCCAAAACACTTTATAAAATCTTGATGACTCCTTATCACTTCCTACCTTTTTCTGTGGTTTTTGCACATTTGTAATTTTCACATAAGGGATGTTGATTTTTAACACTTTGGGGATTTTTTTTTTTGCAGTCTTATTGGTGGATCTCAGTATATGGCTGCTCTTCATAAAATGCAGAAGAATTACCAGAGTTTCCATGGATCAGGTTATTTATCAGATCCAAGGCTTGTAGCAAATGGATTCCAGATAAAAGTGATAGAAGGTATGATTGTTTTAAAATCTCTTAGTTGCGTTGGAGCTTGTTTCCTATGATGTAATGATTTAAATTAGTGTTAATCTGGATCATGTTGTTCTGCATCACCTTGTCTTTTAAAGCACTAGCATTCTGCTTTCCTTAACATTGAGATTTTATTTCTTGGCAAAGAATGTAATCTTCCATATAGAACATTAAGTAATGGAAACTGGTGACTGAACAGAAAACTTTTAATAGTATTTCAAAGAATGCTCTGAAATCCATGTTTTCCTCACTTCTTTCTTCTTTTCTCAAAATGCTCAATGCCCATATCCTTAATTGCGATTCTGATTCAAATTAGATTAAACTGATAGGAATTCCTAAGCCCAGGCACCTTCTGTAAGTATGTGCTTTAGCTGACTACTCATGTACTGCTGAGCAGTTGAGGAGGTCCAGTAAGGAGCTGGATCCTGGTTAATGTCATAGTTTTCTATTAATATTGTAACCCAGAGGCCAAAGGGGCCAGCAAAGAGATGATCAAAGGATCACCACATCTTTTCTTAGCGTTTGATCTGAATATATTTTGAAGGAGTATAGTTTTCAGTACCTCTCTGTTGATCACAGAATAAATGCATTTCATATAAGATTTTTTTATTTTATCAAGAGAGCTGAAATGTTTTTACATCTTTCTGAAGAACGCTTTCTAGGGATGTGTTGGAAGCACAGGGGTGACCCAGTGTAGGTTCTGCAGATCACGAATTCTATAGCAGAATTCCAAGAAAAGCAAACATCTTTGGGGGTAGCACCTAGCTGACAGCTCAGGGAAAAGATTGGCCATAAGAGCTGTTAGAAATGCTATAGCTTCATGTGTTACAGATCCCCACATATGTACAGTGATGACAGATGTACTGTAACATATGGGATCTTTTAAGGGTAGGTACAAAAAAGGGATGTAGACCAACTCCTTCATTTAGAGGCTGGCTCTTGTGAAGAACAGAGCCAAAGCTGTTTTCCTTACTGAATCATGCACAGCAAAAACAAAGAAACTTCTTTCTGACAGAATAAATCTCAACATAAATACCAACACCTTAGGAGAAGAGGTGTTGGTATTAATCGTGATAATAATCATGGAGTGAATGATTAGGGAAATAAAGCATGTACTGTAAGAGGCAGCTCTTGCATGGTTTATTCAGACAAGCAAATCAAAAGCTGAGGAGGTCTATGATATGTCCTTAGGCAAATATGGGAGAGAAGAATTGTGGCCTAGCAGTTTTGCTCAGCAACTTTTTTTTTACCTCCTGATAGTCTAATTTTGCTCAAAATCTAGTTAATGTAAACTGGACATGAATAAATTGCATGTGAAAATTTGAAGACAATTCATTTTTCATTCTGGGTGAAGAGTTTAATTTCTAGTTTATTTCTAAGCAAAAGCAGAGAGTTGTTGACCAATCTTGTAGTACTGCAGATGTGTCATTTAACCCCAGTTTAACCCCAGTCAGCAGCTCAGCTCCACACAGCGACTCATTCACTCCCCCTTCAGTGGGATAGGGGAGAGAATTGGAAGGGTAAAAGTGAGAAAACTTGTGGGTTGAGATATAAAGACCATTTAATGGGTAAAGCAAAAGTTGTGTACAGAAATGAAATTAAAAAAGAAATTAATTCACTGCTTCCCATGGGCAGGCAGGTGTTCAGCTATCTCCAGAAAAGCTGGGCTCCATCCCATGTAATGGTGATTTGGGAGGATGAACATCATCACAGCACCTCACTTCCTTCTCCTTCCCCCAGCTCTATGAGCTTGATGCCACATGGTCTGGAATGTCCCTTTGGTCAGCTGGGGTCAGCTGCCCAGCTGTGTGCCCTTTCAGCTCCTTGTGCACTCCCAGCCTCCTCACTGGTGGGCTGGGATGAGGAGCAGAAAGGGCCATGATGCTGTGTAAGTCTTGCTCAGCTGTAACAAAAACTTCCCTGTCTTACCAGCACTGTTTCCTGCACAAATCCAGACCAGCCCCGTACTAGCTACTGTGAACAAAATGGGCTGTCTTGGCCAAAGCCTGATGGCAAACTACTGTTAAGACAGCTTGCTTAGTTTAAGAGCTGCATTGTAACACTATAATAGCAAAGGACTTGACACTGTAACTGGGAAGTAGTCTTCCCATCCTGTGTTCCTAAGATGTAGATTTAAGAAAATGAAATCTCAAGGAAACTGTTCTCCCTTGGTTACAGTTAGTGAAAGTGCTTTGTATGCACTGTGGAGGTTAATGAACCATTGGAATAGCCCAGTAAAGAATGGGAATCTAATTCAGTTCTTTGTCCCACTCTTCTATTTTAACTACTTGAGTGAAAAGTTAATAACATCTGAGTCTTGTCTGTCATGTTTATAAGCTTCTGCTGATGATATTATAGCAGTTATAGCTTCTTTTATTAAAAGAGCATACCACTGCAGATGAAGGCAGAAATACCAGCAAACAAATGGAATTTCTCCCAGCTTTTTTCCAACTGACCCAAGGATTTCTACTTAATACTTAATCAGTTTCTTCTCTTTTTCTTAAACTTGTCCGTGAAATACACTATCTCCTACAAATACTTATTAGAGTTGATTTTTAGACACACGGGTACTCATTTTTAACATTCCGAATGTGTCCTTCTCTGGGAGTTTCCCTGTGAAGTTTAAAGTTGCTTCGTTCATAGATTCTTGTATAATCTTTGCAGAAAGGGACCTGCATACCAGGAGTGATTTGTCCCACTTAGACCTGAGTGTTCTGTAGGATTTCTGTGCTCTGAGAGAACCAGTTTGTTTCATAAAACATCTTTCACAATCCTTGTTAGAAGCATTGCTTTCTTCCACTGTCTGTATTCAGTGTCTGTTTTTGTGGGGTTTTTGAAATTCATACATATCCTGAAAGAGAGGCATACTGATGTTTTTGAACTGGAATTTCCTTCGGAAAATTTAAGTGTCTTTTTTAATTTTTTGGGCCAGAGGTTCCTACTTTGCATGGTGCGTGATAAAGTCACAGCTTTCTGTGGAGAGGTGTTAGAATGGAAATGTGCTGTTAACCCATGGTAACTGGAGAGTTTCTCCTTAGCAGCTTCCATAGGAGCACACCAAAATCCCATTCTCTGTGCACACAACATTTGCAACTGATTTTTTCCTAACTTTTTGGATTAATTGGATCAGTCCTGGTATTTACTGTTTCTCAGCTGAACTGAACTATCAGCTCTTTCTCTCTGTAAGGGTCCGCTGCAGCATATTCAGAAGTCTGTGTTTTCCTCTGGGACTTCAGTCCTGATATGGTCATAATAGATATTCCCTTCTGACTGCTGATTGATCTCTCATTAATAGACACTTATTAGCACTTGTTAATATGCATGGCTTCCTTGTTCATCCTGACCTGAAGAGTTTTATTTTCTGTAGTAGAAAGTTTACTCTTTCTGACAGAGAGATCCTCTTAAGTCACAAGCAATTTGTTGATTGATTGATTGATTGATTAATTGATTGATTTCTTAAGATTTGAATTTCAACATGCAAGTGGTATTTCTGGTAATTTCTTCTTGCAAAATAACAAGCCTTTCTGTTGATCCATGCAAGTGGGTCTGTGATGCCATCATTAGCTCTAAGATACCTCCCAAAACAAGAGCAAAGGAAATTTAGCTGCTCCAATTTGACATTGAGAAGTTTTAGTCATGGAAGAGGCTTTCCTTGACCCATGGTGGTTTCTTAAAGAGGACTGTCAGTCCAGTAGGTTGCACTGATTATTTGTTTAAATCTCTAAAAATATTCTTCTAATAAAGAAGAGAAGGACCTAGAGTATTGCTGCTCATTACCATATATTAAGTCTACTCACAATACCCAGATACTAACTTGGAACGTGGACCTCTTGCATTTGGTATTGTGCACCCCACTAGGACAGTTTCCTAGATGACTATTGAAGCCTTGAGTTTTAGCTTTCAGGTTTTTCAGATTCTGTACTGCCTTAGTGTGTAACTCTGTACTTCATATAAAGTGCTAGCAAGTTCTCCTCACAGTTTAGTTAGACAGAGCAGTCCTTCTCCAGCCTGAGAACCAAAGTCACCGTTGCAGCTTCGGGCCCAAAAAGTGTAAACAATAGCGAATTGAGGAGAGCAATCTGGGAGGATGGGACTTCATAACCTGAAGCTGTAATTGGACAATTAACCCCAATATGTAAATGAACCAAAACTTATGAAAGTGTGAAAACTCCTGACCGGTTGTCCATCTTGTGAACATCTTGGGTAGAGCCACAGCCAGGCTCTTGTACTGCCAGGGTGTATCCTTTTAATAAATACATGCTTTATTCTTTAACACTCTCTAGCCTCTGTTCCAGGTAGCCTCTCTAGGCATCACTTTAAGAATTTAAATTTAAATATAGGACCATAGATTTATTCCTTTTTTCCTTGTAGTGTTGGGGTGTTTTGCAGAACCGACTGCTTATTTATTAAAAAATAACCCTGAGCAGCTGCCTTAATTTGGAAGGTGTCCAGTAGTTCCTGTGTTGCATTAGGTTTGCATCTCAACTGATCTTTTTAGAAATGCTTCTTCGCAGTTCAGAATCTTAGCTTCTGTTAACTTGTGGCACAGAGGGGCTTTTTATGAAGATTTTCATTCTTATTGTTTCTTACTTGAAAAACAATCCACCCAGAAAGTATTAATTTTTCCTTGTTTGGATGACATTTTAGGGGCAGTGTCATTCATAGGATAAAAAATGAGTCATTTATTAATCTAGCCTTAATCTCGGGATTAATACTCAGAAATTGAATCTTATTTCCTTGAAGTGCTTGGAATTCATAGAAATACAACTCTGCTCTTTAATGGCTAATACCTTTTAGCTAGTGGGGTGGTTCTGAGCTTTATTTACTTCCATATTTTACCAGGAGTCTTTCTCACAGGCCTTGCTCGGAACCCCACAGCACCATGTGGCACTAGATACACTACTCCTAGTTTTTGAAAGGTCTAATTAGCAGTTTACTTCCTGAAAATAACTCAGTTCCATGTGGAGTTTTGTTCTTGTTCTCCTGTTTTGGTGGGAAAACTCCTTAAACGTCTGTATTTTCACAAATGCACCTTTGGATGTTAATTTTTGCAAGAATGTGGGAGTTGGAGGCCTTATTTGCATATTGTTTCATTTGAGGATAAGTCTGCCTTTTGAATGTGCTCTTGCTAGAAGACAGAAAGGTAATCTACCTTTACTCTCTTCAGAGACTCTATGTGAGTGCAGCCACAGTTGTTCCAAGTATCCTTGATTTTGGAAGAGCCCCATCTGCTTCATGTTTTTGGTAGGCTAAGATCTTTGTATTGTCTCCCTGTTTCTCTTGATGTTAACTGCTCATCATCTTAAGGAGTTTTCAACTAGATTTTTCTCTGGATAGCTCACAGTGGAAAACATGTTGTGAAATAGCCAAGAAAACACTTCTTGCTGTCAGTGTGTCAGTTAGGCAAAATCAATGGTTTCTTTGTGGAATGTGCCAGTTGTAATTTGCAAAGCTGTGACGCTGAGCACCAGTCTGTCTTCCACTGCCCTCCCACCCCCTCATGTTCTGGCCTTACTGAGGCTTCAAGTGATGCTACCTTTGGGAGAGCAGTCTGTTTGCTTTTACTTAATAAAGCAAATTACTTAATACTCAGTGTTCTGGGGCCTGCCAGGCATTTGTTTGCTCACAGTGACCCCTACGTGCAGGGAACACTTCAAGAAGTAAGATGGATTACTTTCTGTCCAGTTCTTCTTAAGATGTGTTTATTATATGTGCCTTCACTGCACATCTGTCTGTTTGCCTTTGGGAAAGGCCTAGAGAGAGATGGGAATTCTTAGCTGGAGAGGAACTGAGACCAAGGAACACATCTTAGCTGGTATTGTATCAATGCTGGGTCTTGGGCCATGCTCCAAGGCAGGCTTTTAGGGTAGAATTGTCTGCCTCATGTAGTCAACATAAGTATGAACAAAGAATGAGCTTATAAGGCCTCAAAGCACAGTAATAGGTAAATAACCCACTATTCTTGGTGATATAAACTCCTTCAGCCCTTGTAACCCACCAGTGGAAAACCATGCTGCAATTTAATTTCAGTTTGATTTTGACCATATATGGGGAGATAGACAGTGTTATAGTGTCACCTGATCTAGGTGGCAGCTGGAGGGGAACAATTTTTCCTGGCCATCAAGAAGGAATTACCCAAAGATGATTGTAAATGCTTGGTTTGGAAGGAGAAAGGGGAAATTTGTAACAATGAGAAATCCACATTTTTACTCACTTGAAAGCTAGTTTATTTGTTCATGGAAATACTTTCCTTGGAAGTTGCAAAGTATTTCAGAGAAACTACCATGGCAACTGTTTGAGAACTGTTGTTTGAATACTCAAAAATCTTAATATATATTTTGTAAAAAATTTACAAGTACACTGAGGCTTGGACATCTGCTTATACCATCAAGTGTTGCCAATATCAGAGTTCCTGCAGAGGCTTGCAGATAAATACTTGTTAGTCAGCATGCAACGGGGCTACTTTGCAGTTTAAAAAATGTTAGCAGAAAAGGAGAGTGGCACACAAACACAAATACCAAAGAAATAAACCTCCTTTAGCCAGGGTTTGTATTGTTTGTTCTTATGTTAAACTCTTTCAAGCCCACTTTGACTTTCAGATGAAAGAGGAAAATGGTGAAGTTAAATCTGGCTGTCAAAATTTGCAAATGGAACAATGGCTATTGGTGAAGCTGAAGAGTATGTGAAATGTTTTGCAAATCCAGAACCTCACTGTCATAAAATTTTAAAAGGAAGCACAGGAGATACAAGTTTTTAAACTGAATGTGTAAATACTTGAAACTTAAAAAAAATTGTGTCCTGTCTTTGGTAGCAAATAGAGGGGTAATTATTGAAAGGTTTTCAAATAGCCTAAGTTTTTTAGGCTATTTTAGAGAGAAAGCAGCATAATCAAATTTTAGAGAGAAAGCAGCATAATCAAATGGTCTGGAGTAGTTCTTCAAATCTAATCTCTAACTAAATCAAAGATAGGACAAAAATTAGGAGAAAAGAGCTGAAGGAGATTTTTAAAAGAGACTTCATTATTTCCTCCTGTCCCTTACTGACAGGCTTGCCCATGGGGAAATATTAGCATAGTACATCATCTTTTCTCACCTTTATATCTGGCAAACTTTCATATAATTTAACATTTTGCTTTAAGCTGAATCTAAGCACAGGTTTACAATATTAAATAAAAATATGTATCTGCTTGCTGGCCACGATTAGGGAAAAGCAGCTTGAAAAACAGAAGGAAGAGAATGCTGGGTGAAAAATGAAATAAAGTTTCAGATGTAAAGCAATGTTTAATACATAGCAGGAAGAAGGTTATGTGATTTTTGGGGGAGGGGGGATGAGGAGTTGTTCCCTGTATCAAATTCCCACAGGTCAAAGTATCTCATGCCATGAAGCTTAAAAAGGCCCAAGAGCATTATTTACCCTGTGGCACACCCATATTTAGGAAAAGTTTCAACCTGCACAGTTATCCCGTTAATCTTATTTAATGACTGTCAAATAGTGCCTGGACATGGATAACTCAGCTTCATTCTACCAGCTAACAGTACATCTTGCTGACTTATGATGCATATATTTTCTCTCACTTCTGAAATATTTCATGTTGTTGTTTGTTTTAGGAACAGGAATTATCCCTTGTGGGACTTTGTTAGTTTAATCCACCTTGGAGCAATCTATTTGTCTCCAGCTCTTTTGACTTTACAAAAACCATTTGTGACTTGAGCTGAAGGTAGTTTATCCTACCTGGAGCCATTACATGAGAGTGGATTTGTTTTCATTAGGAATTCAATTTTTCTATGTCTGTGTCAAAGTTTGTGCTTGTTAGACTTGTAGGGGAGGAAAAGAAGAGGTAGCTGTGCAGATAGGGTTGAGTGTCTGTGCACCCAACATGAATGAGAGGATAGTCTGAATGAGAATATGTGAGCCTGACCACCAGAGAACTTGCATCTAACTGGGAGTGGAAAAGAGTTGCTATACCAGAACAATTTCAGTTTTCTTTCCTGAAATCTGAATAAGGAGGGAAATCGTATAGACCTCAATGCTTGAATAGATACTCTGTTAGAAAGGCTGTTTAATTTTTTATTCATCATTTCTACTCAGAGTGTTACCTGCTCCAGCAGTGATACCATATAAATGATAATATGAAGTCAGTCACAGAGCCTGTAGTTTTATGGGTTTGAGTTTTTCCTCAGATGTGGTAGGAGAAAAAACTGCTTTTTATTTCAGTAGAATCTGAATTTGTTATGATAACATTTGAACTCTACAGATGTTTAAACCAGTTACATAGGAAATAGTGCCAACACTGTTTTAATTTTTTTTCAAACTAAATTGTGTTTTATTGCTAGCTTCAACTTTCATTTTATGTATCTTTAATTAAAGTCACAGAAGCTTTAATTAAAGCTGTGCTCAATACTAGGAATGCTGCAAATGTTTTAAGCATTAAACAGTGCCAGCTAGGATTTGGATTAATGTAAGCTGAGACATTTGTGATGTGAATAAACACACATCATCATAATGAAACATTGTGCAAATAAATGCTTTTCATTCCAAGGGAGGAACAAAAAAGTTTCCTAATTGTATTGGACTAAAGTACTAAATTACTTTTCATCAGTTTAATTTTCTGTGAATAGAATAGAAATGAAAGCAGTGCATGAATTACTGTTTTGTTTTTGTGTTTTCAGGTGTTTCGGCTACAGAAAGTCATCTGGAAATAGAAGGGATGGCAAATTGTCTGCCGTATTATGGAATTTCTGATTTGAAAGAAATTCTGAATGCAGTAGTTAACAGAAATGCGAAGGAAGTATATGAGTGTAGGCCTCTCAAAGTGATAAATTACTTGGAGGTGAGACAGAAGCTTTCTTTTAGTATTAGCAGCTGAACTTGTAGTAAGTCCTGAAACAGCTTGAAAATATTTCTTCAGCTTTGTGTTTTAATTAATTTCATTGTGTTCTAAACAGAAGTCACTCTTGAAAAAGAGGGTATCTTATCCTCTCTGAGTTGTGTATTCCTTACCAAAATACTTCCATCAGATATACCCAAAAGCAGTCACCCAGTGTGATGTAACACATGCCAAAAGCTGATTTTCGCAAAGTGTTTCCTCAGAGACAACTAATAGATGTTGTACTAGTTGAAGCTGGAGTAACCAAGCGTAGTAGTAATCGCTTCTTGTCTAGCTGTTTCACTAATTCTCTTTCATTCCAGTTCTCTTCAAAAAGCTTACCAAAATATATGTAAAGTCTCTTCTTACTTAAGCATTTATAACATGCCTTCCTGAATCAGGTTACTTCAAACTGGGACATAGGCACATACTTACACAGGGTATATGTTTTATCTTTTAAGCATTATTACACAAATTTTTCCCTGTCTTTTGGGGATAGTAAGCTGCCTTTGCAGCAAGTGATTCTGTTATGTACTACTGAACCACTTGCATGCACCCACGAAAGAAGCTTAAAGAAGGGATAAGTTCAGTGTTGAGACAGGAGTGGTTTGTAAAAAACCCCAGACGACTATAAAAGCTGTTATTCAGAAATAAACACTGAATTTTTTGACCATTCTGGGAGGCTAAACACTGGAAATGCCATTCACTGTCATGTTCAGAATCACAATTTTAATCATTCATTTAATGTTTGAGCAGGCAGCATGTCTGCAGGATTTGCTGTCAGTGGATAGATGCAGAAGAAAGCACAGGGTAATGGTTGAAGCAGCAGCCTTCCAGGGTATAAAACAGTCCACAGTGATTGTTTTCTCACTTGGAGGAGTGGGATAAAACCTCAGACAAAGAAAATGAGATGATTTAGATTAAATCGTTATGAATGGTGCTCAGGCTTGTACAGTATGAAGGGGGTTGTGTGCCACGTACATTTCTGTCTAGGCGACATGACTTAAATACAGAAGAGAAATCAGTGGCAGGAAGGCCCATCTTGGAGGAGAAAACAAAACTTCTTTTTGGAGTTCATTAGTTCTTTGAGGGTGGGTGCTTTAGCAGTCACTTCTGCTTTCTAGTGTTAAGTGGGTGCAATAGACCGCAGTAAATACAAATTATTCTATGAAGTTTTGCTGTAGTATTTTCCAAATTGTACTTACTGACTGCTTGAATTAATTTATGATACTTCTAAGGTTTGTAGTGCGAAATGTGTTTTGTGAACGGGTAAACGTGTACAGCTGATGCTGGTGACAACAGGAAATCAGAAGCACAAAGCATGTTGCAAAAGTAGGCTAAAAGAGTGCAAACATAACCAGGGGGCTGACTGTGCATGTCTCCATTGTAGAAATGTCATAAACTGACCAGTAAGATATGTTTAAAGTTATATTTAGATTTCTGAGATTTGGAATATTTAGCAGCAGAAAAGGATGACCTTGAAACAGTGAGTGCCTAATTCCTGCTTTCTGGTAGCCCCAGACTGATGTGCTAAAAAGTGGTACTTTAAAACTATTGGGGTTTTAGTTTTATTTTTCCTTTCCACAGGGAGAAGCAGTACGTTTAGCTCGGCAGCTGCCCTTACATTTGTCAAAAGAAGATGTGCAAAACACAATTTACAGGATGAAGCAACAGCTTGGAAAGGAAAATAAAGGCTGCGTTCATGGTCGTCCTTTTTTTCATCACTTAACAGATATTCCAGAAGTTGACAAGCACAATTCCATGGAAATTATTCAGTAAATGGAACATTTTGTTTGGGGTCATACTTCTCTTGCTTAATTTTGGTCACTACTCTGTAATTTCAATATGTTTTGTGCAAAGCTTTTGTATAATGACTTTTCGTTGTTATATGTTCACCTCCTAAAGACTTTATTTAAATAAAAATGCTACTTGAAAACAGGAAATAAATACTGTAGAAAAACAACTCACCACTATTTTTTAAAAAAAGAATTTATTAAAGAAATGTTCTCAACTGGTTTCTTCCTTCTCTTATTGCTGCAGGTTTAAGAAATACCAGTATGTCAGATTTTGTAGATGTGAAGTGGTTAGAAGTTGCTTTCAACAGAGCTTGGCAAAGTTTATTATACTAAGGACATCAGCTGTTAATTTTCAAAGGAATGCCAGATAGCTGTAAGTATTTGAATACGGAATTGCCATGTGCAGTTATTATAGTTAGACTTCTATGGTGCTGTATTTCTATTTGGAAATTCTTAGCTCATGTAAATGAGTATTGACAGTCCTAGTGTCCAATCTCCAAAAATTCTACACTTACAGAAGTGTGGTTCTTAAAAGTAAAGTACAAAAGTTTAATAAGCTCAGATCAACAAAAACTGGCCAATTACTTGAAAGCAGAATGAATGTGAGTCACAGGAGCACAGGTTAGCACTGAAATCAGGTGCCCATGGATGTTTATTGGTGCAGTGCTCTACACAAACTGTTTGCGGGTGGGAAACATAAACTGTCCTCCCTCAAGGAGAATGTGGCATAACTAGGGCATAGTCTGCTATATAGAGAGCTACTGATTTTGGTAAACTGGTTCATTCTTTTTCTACCAGTACACAATGTTTACTCCTCTATTTCAAGTAGTGGCCTACTTCTGTAAACCTACCTCCCTAGGCCTTCTGTGCACAGCAGATGCCTTGTCTCTGGAAGAGTATGTTTTAAAAGTTTCAAGCTCACCTGAAAATTCCTGTTAATCCCCAGCTGTTGTTTGTAAACCTTGGCACTATGAAATTTGAGTAGTAGAATCTAGCTTTGTAGTGTTTCTGTGGCTGCTGGGTAAATGGTTGAAGGTTGCTGAAACGCCCAAGTGCAAGTTAGTTTGTGGACAGGAGTACTGGACCAGAGCTACCATTTGCTACTAAGCAAATGTAGTATTCAGTCAATCACTGATGCTGAAATGGTGAACTAATTTAAAAAATCACATCACAGCCATACATCACAACATATAAATTCTAACCTGAAAGGTAATGATTATCTTTTTCACAGAGCCTCTTGCAACAGAACAAGAGGTAATTGTTTTAAACCAAAGGAGGATCGATCTAGATTAGGTTTAAGAAAGAAGTTTTCTACAATGAGGGTGGTAAAACATGAGAGCAGGTTACCCAGACAGGCAGTAGATACCCCTCTGTGGAAATACTCAAGGTCAGGTGGGATGGGGCTCTCGGCAGCTCGATCTAGTGGAGACGTCACTCACTGCAGAGGAGTGGCACTAGGGGACCTTTAAAAAGTCCAACTCAAACTCTTCTGCAATTCTATAATTACTTCTTTATGCCATTAAAGGAAGTTTGTCCTTTTTATAAAGAGCAAGGATAATCAGAGGGCACAAGCAGGATATCTTTCCAAGCTTAATGGTAGCAAGGTACAAAATGAGAATGTCACTTGCAAACTGGACACTTGGCTCTAAATGTCACTCAGTGCAGAAGATGTGAATTTTTAGAATCGAAGTGAGAAGGTGGATGGAGATAGAGAAAGGAGACGTGACCCTTGGCTCTGATGGGGAAACAGGATCCCAGCCTTTTATGGGATACAGAAGGTTATAGTTTGTTTATTTTTATTCTTGTTGGAATACAAATTCTGAGAGTTTAGAGAGGTGCCATTACAGTGAGAAAAGCCAGAAGCAAGCTGCAGAATGGAAGTTTATCTCCTGAGTAAGGCTGTTGGAATTTAAATTAATGTGTGCGCCACTTTTAGTCAGTTTGGAGTATAATACACAGTATTTAATGAGATTAATAATTGCTGCTGCTTTTCCAAAAGGTAAGATAGCTGTATCCTAATTATACTGAAGCCAGTGCTAGTATCTTTCGTAGCACTTGAGTCTACATCAAGGGGACAGGTTTTCATTGGTATTCAGGCCCTAGATTGAGGACAGAACATGATTGGCAAATGGTATTCACAGGTGCCAGGGTGGGTTTAGTTGCTGTGGAAGCAAATTAACATCAGGATTTTCAGTGGTTGCAGGTGCAGCAGGTTAGGTAATTGAGAGTTGGGTCTTCACTCCTTTCCTTGCTGTGTTTGCTGGACTTACACCTCAGAGAGCCACTCTGGATTTCTTCCCTAGGCACACATACATACGGTTTGTTTTCTGTCTCTGGGGGATGTTGTGTGGCTGGGTGCCAGTAGCAAGTGCTGAAGCATGGCTTTGGAGTGTAAGGCTGAGTGTCTCACCACCACAGTTCTCATGGTTGGGACTGCAAACTGAAATTGGGAGTTACAGTGTTGTTCTGCTGGTGGGGGGGGTGGCTTTAGATAGGACAGGGTGGAGGTCTCTCCTTGCTTTATCCCGTGTGAACAAAAAGAAATGTTTCTTTCTCTTTCTAGAGATGTTCTCACTGATGCCTCTAGTGAAGCATCCATTTTATGTTCTTTGTTTAAACAATAGGAATACCCCAGTTCTAGGTATACAAGTTTGAAGAAGTTAAATTGTGTGCCTGAGTTCTGGAGAAGGAAGGCACATCAGCTTCTGCCATTGCATCTGCATGGAGTGCTACACGGTGAGCCCCACGAGGCTCTCGGGGAAGCACAGAGAGGCTGCCTTTGCCTGCAGTCCATCCGTCCCCAGCTCCGCGGGCAGTTTGTTCAAAAGGAAGAAGAAAACCTGAAATGTGCAGCGTTTGTAGAGTTGCATATTGCCGTTCTTGACCTCTTCACACAGAGGAAGAGCTGCGCAGCAGGGCGTGGTGGGTGCGTGTCCCAGCGGCCAGCGAATGGCAGCCACCTCCTTGTTCCCTTGTCCCCTGCTTCCCCACGAGTGGCCGGGCTGGGGCATTCCAGGTACTTCTTGTATTTGCGCTGCCCTCTGCTGGCATTGCGGTTTTGTACAATTTGGTCTTCAAGTTGAGGCCTGGGGCTGACCATAGATGAGCATCATTCCTTCCTTACCTTTCGTCCCCAGCAGGTCAAAGCGTTATTGCTTACCTTGCTCCTCGTGGTGTGCATGCTTGCATTCTTGAAATACACCGTGGGCAGGTAGCCGTGTTCCCTAGGGGCGAGTCGGGAGCTTTCCAGACTAAAGCATGATCTCGTAGTAAAACTTCAAAGCCTTTAGGTTGTCTGTAGCTTTGCATTTCTCAGAGGATCGTTCGTATCATTGGTTGGGGCAGATTTGTTTCTAGTAGTGTGTTTGCAGCTCAGGTGTCCCACTCACCCAAATTCTGAGAAGTTGCACATTCCTTTAATGGGAAACCACTCAATAGGAATTTAACGTTATAAATAGAGGAAAATCTCATTGAAAGAAAAATTATTTTTCCTTGCATGTAAATATGGGTATAAACATGAAATTGAGGTAGCACCTTTTACATGTGTCTTTTCTGAATGTAGTAGGAATCTTACTAATGAAGTTTCTGTTTCAGTTAACCGGTATGTGTGTGTGTGTGTGAAGAAGTTTGGACTATTTCTTGTTCGGTTTTTTCCCTTTATCATGAATAGTATAGTTCAGAGAACTGTAGCAAAACCAGAGGAACACTGAAGTTATTTCAGGAGCACCTAGCAGTCATTGGCAACAGTAAAATCTAGATGATGGAGTTTGGGATTTGTTAGAATGGATTCTTCTCTATTTCCATATTCTGATATGAAATATTTAAAATATCTATCAATCAAAACAGTATTCCCAAGCACTTTATTTAGTTATAGAAGCGAACATTCTATAGTCTCAAGGATTTAATTACTTTTTTTTCTCCTGCAAACTTACTGGTATTGCTTTAATGAAAGTTAACTTACTGGTATTGCTTTAATGAAAGTTAACTTCAGCAAACAACTTTTTAGGTTTTTGAAAGGGTTATAATATTTGGTTTTCAGAGTTTGTTTTATCTTCTGTTAAGCAGATCAGCTTTGGTTTTGTATTGGGATCTGGTTTCTTTTGCTAAATAAACTTATAATTCTGAATTTATTTTTTGGTCACAGTAGAATATTGAAGGGTTCTTGAGAATTTTGTTTCATTTAGCATTTAACAGGATGGGTTAGCAATTATAAGAAACTTCAGGTACATCCATTTAACTTTGCAAATGAAAGGCTACCAGAGCTTGCTTTTATTTTTTCCCCTCTCTCCCTTTCTCTCAAAGTATGGAGTATCATATCTGAAATTATGAAGAGTATAAATGTGGACATGTTAAATCTTTTGTTAATGGCTTCGAATTAAGCACACATTGTTGCAAATGATTTGGAGGACTTATTTAAAGTAAATATACAATTTCAAGCTCAATTATCATTCATAGTTTAACTGAGCATAGTGAGATATTCAGTCTCTGAATTTGATACAGTGTTACTTCATAATTACGATGCTTTTTTACAGTAAATTTGATATAGAACAGTTGCTAAAGGAAAGCTGCTGAATAGTGTGACCAACCATTTTATGGGACACATCTGGTGCATTAGTTCAGGATGTGCATTGGAGGAGAACAGAGCCTTTTGCCCAAAAGGAGAAGGAAGCTAACTCCACATGTATATGTTTTGGGGACATGCAGAGAGGTTAAACAATTACGAGTTAATTGTGTAAGCTAATAGGAGGGGTGTTTGTAATGTCATTTCAGAATAGCTAAGGAGGAAACAGAGGAGAATTATTGTTTTAAAATCTCAAATGAATGGTTTACACCTGTTAATGTTACATTTAGAACAGCTGTTTCTTTTATTATCAGTAAACAGATGCAGAAAGTAATGGAATGTTTTAAAGCAATATGTTAATCCTGTCTTCCACTACTGAATATTCTCATAATGTCATGATTAAATATTAACTGTAATGCTGCTGTCATCTGCAGTTAAAGAATATTTACTTACTATTTTAATCACTTTTTATCTGAAGTTGTAAATGTTTATCCAAAGTTATTGTAGTCTTTCATCAAGCCAGCCTAATTGTTTTTTTCACATCAGTAATTTTATTGATGATTTCATTGGACTGAACTACTCAGTTAAAGTAACCCTGATTTTGGTTTTGCTCAAAGGTTTTTTCTATATTTGAAATTTCACCTGAAATGAAACAAGCTATATTTATAAGGGGGGTGGGTTGCTCTTAAGAGCCCAGTCTAGCACACATTTTATATGACCTCCATGTGAAGTTGATTATAGGTGAAGCTTTCCCAGAGTATACTCAGGTTAAGCACTGCAGTTGGAATAGTACCAGTTAGGTGTTATAGGAGAGGGTCTTTTTTTCTTTTTTTTTGGTTTGTGTGAAAATAGTTTTAGTTTATTTCTTTTCAAATGTGTTGTGCTGCCTCAGCTTTAAATATCTCAAAACTGCAGACACAATATCCTGTACTTAGAAAACAAAAACCAAACGAGCATTTCAAAATATTTACAAATTAATGCCTAAAGTGACCTGAAATTTCCTGAAAACCTGTAGTGGCCACTAGATGGTCAGAGGTGACAGTAGGAGTTCTTCAACTGTAAAATGTATGTCTTAATCTTAGAATTGCAGTGTGTGTAAATGTTGTGGAGCATGTAGCATTTCAGTGACCCAGCGTGTGATGGTGGAGCGTTACTGACTCACCCTCGAAGAACGGAAACGCAGAACATTCATGCTGTAGAACTTGTTTGGCAGATTAGTTTTCAGGAAATGCAGAGACCAACGAATATGGCAGCTGCATTGTTGAAAATACTGTGTTCAAGTCCAGGTCAAATTGTTCATTCATGCATGGAGTAACTCAGCATTAATTGAATCATTGCGTTTTTTACATATTTTAGATCACTGATATTTTTTGCTTCAGTACTTGAAATGCCTGATAAATTACTATATTCACAAGGGGCAAGCATTTTGACAGAGGAATGCTTTATAAAGCATTTATATGTGAATGTTTGCTCATCAGGTCATTGCAGTAATAAAAATGCATTGATAGAACTAAGATTCTGTCTTAATTACAATGTCAGGCAGTCTATTTTTGGAGAATTTCAAGATGCTTGGTAAAACTAAAATTATACAAAATAGTTAAAAGGGAATGTTTTCCTTTGTTCTTAGCTTGATACTGCTTATATTAGATAAATTAGAGATGTTTCTGATGAAAAGTAAGACAGTTTATTGTCTCAATTGAAAAAAAAAAAAAGAGGGAGGGTATGGAGAAACCCTCTCATGTACATTAAGTAAATTTAAGACTCCTGTCATCTCATTTCAATAGAATGGAAAAGAAAATTCTTTTTGAAATAATTTGAGTTTTTCATATAAATTAGTTTTTGAATGGCTAATAATTCCAGCTTGTGAGGAGCAAATCTAGGTATGATTCTGGTTAGACTTTGCCAAAACAGACTAGGAGTAAATAGATTATTTCAAAGGAATTTTTTGTTGGAGGTTTATTCTTTCCTTAAGCAGACAGAGTAGAAATATTATTTAGTCAGTTAACATTCCTGATGTTCCCTCACACCTTGGGTATGTATAATTTAGAACAGGAACCCTTTAATAATTACTAAGACAAGTGGAACTATAGAAAACTGTTCCCTCATCAGAGGAATTCACTCAATTTCTTCTCCCACAAGAGAGTTACAGAACCTTTCCCTAAAGCTGCACACAGAGCTTCAAAATGCCCTTTTCCAAAAGTGGTTGTCCCAGATCCCATTGCCATTTAGGAGAGCCATATCTTCTATGCTTTATTTACAATGACCTTTGAGCAACTGAAAATGCTGCCAGCTCCTTTAGAAAGTGTGGCTTTGAAATTTCAGTTTTGATCTATGTTTGCAAACGAGCAACTGTGACTATGCGTCAACTATAACAGCAATAAAATGGATACTGACCTTTTACAATAATCGTGTTTTATACTCTTAGTGAGCTTCACTGTAGAATCTGAAAATGCTTAATAGTGCACCAGCCACTTGTAGGTTATGGAAACTGAAGAAACAGTTTAGTCAGCTGTGAGAGAGATGCGGAGTTTACAAGGATGAAAACTCCAAATGCTGCAATTCAGATTTACACTTGTATTTTTACTATGATGAGCATGAACCTAATGTGTAATGGGTGTGTGCAATTCATTCTTGCCTGATTGCAAACTTCTTGTGGAGTTCTCAGTATCATTTCTTACTCTATATTAATCCAATTCATCGGAAGTTATGCATCTTTTCATTATTGTTGTGTCCTGCTTCTTCTGAGTTTATTTAGGTGCTCTATAGCAGCAAAGCATGTTAAATTCCTTAATCATATCAAGAAATGAAGGTTTCAAGCACCATGAGATTTTTTTTTTTAAGCCTGTGTGGATGCAGAACTAATAAAAATCAAGTCCATTTAAAGAAAGGTTTGAATGACAGAATACAGTGCAATAACTCTCTTGTCAGTTTTCTTCTGGTTACCAGTCTAAGTCTTATAACTGTAGCTCAAAAATCTGGAGCAAGTATTTTGGCATAGCAGTTAGTTGTAAGGAAGATTTAATAGCTTGTTATGTCCTATTTCTATAAACAGAAGTCATTTAGAGTTCAGCAGATATATTTAGAATCAGCATTTGTGCTGGTAGTTACAAGCTGAATAAAATAATCTCTGAAAAGCTCAATATGCAGAAGGGAATATTCAGGTTCAAATTTACCTCACAACAAATTCTCTTTTAGGAGACTTAGGGATTTTTTCAAATAGGAACCTACATAATTGAATATCACGTTTATTACTTTATTTTAAATCTTTTTAATAATGAGGTTTTGTTGTGTGCAAATGTTAATAGTTTTAAGAGAACTATGTGGCTACTGCTGTTCAGGAGGTCAGGTCCTGTACTCTTTACTCTGGCAAAAATCCCTAAGCTTCCGAGAGGGAGATGAGATACTCTCTACTCCCTGAGACAGGGATAAGGCCCCATAAAATGGATAGCCAGAAGCTTTGGAGAGGTCTTCTCTACTCTCAGCTGGTTTGGGACAGAATATTAATACAAGTTTCCACTGAGTGATTTGTAATCTAACCTCTGATTTGTTGACTTTGAGGTATGCGTGATAACTGAGAAACATATGCAAAGTCAGTTTAAGATATGAGTTTTATAGCAAATAGTAAATTAAAACCATAGTGACCTTTTAGTCTTGCTGATCGTGTGCAGAAGGATGTTCCTGTGGTGCCCTGTACTAATCACAGTAACAGTGCTCTTGCTCAGGGAACAGCAGGCACAAGCAGTACTCTTATGTATTTGTTCTTCTACTGCATTTTCTATTGAAAAACGTTTGCAGTTAAAATGTTATAATCGTACCTTGATGCAATTTTTGCATATTCTGTTCTTGAAAAGATAGCAGTTCTTTTCCTATGAAAAAGGTTTTTACTTAGTGGTGCAAATAATCATCAATGCCCTAGTTCAAATTTCAGTTGTTGTTGCTGTCCTGATTGCTGGCTCTGGCCATGTTTGATGCAAAGTCTAATAATTTTTATTGTATCAATTCTTGTATAGATTTTGCCAAACACTCTAGGAGCTTGAAAACTCCTAATTAATAGCATATTAGATATTTAACTTAAATATCTTTTTTCTCCTGTATTTTAACACAGTAATAACTGCTGTAATTTATTTTATATTAAGTGTCCATGCTTTTTAGCATCACAAAAAATTGCACCCAATCATATGATCACCCCATCCTTAAAGAAGTGTCTTGTAAGGATGGTTTTGCAAACAACAAAAACCATCATTTTCTGTTCTCACATCTAAGGAGGTCAGTTTTCAGTTTTTATGATGTTTGAATTCTGATTGTTTCAGTAAGCCTCAGAGAAGCCTTCATGTAGGTGTATTTTTTTAAATGTCAGTGGTGAAGAGAGAGAAAACGTTAGTACTTTTTTTTTCATGTTTTCATTCTTTACAATGTTGTTAGCTGTTCATCTGAGCGTCAGAAGCATAACGTTGTGTACACAAATGAAGTTGTGTACACAAATGGTCCTTATGATGCCCCTTTGTCCCCTCATCAAACTGGCATATTGGGAAAAGGACTGACGGTGTGGCTGCCTCTTGGTGAATCTGGAAACTGAACACAGGCACTGAACACAGTGATAGAGCTTCCACATTTTAACTACGTAGGGACTCTACTTCAGGGGAAAATTATATGCTGGTACCAAGTGATCTATATGATGTGCCAACACAAAAGTTTTCCTGTTTTGTGGGGGTTTCTGTGACATGACCTGTGGGCTAACTGAAGAAAACATCACTGAGAAAGTGCTACATGTACAGATACAAGTGCTCCTATTGATACATTATTTTTCTAAGATTTTGCTGAGTAAAGCTCTTTCCATACATAAGCGTTTTGGCCATCTGCAACTGCTTGTCAGTGGGGCTGGTTTGAGAACACTAGCTGTAATTGTAACCTCAGGAATGTGTGACCAGCTCGCAGCCAGCTGTGCATGCCCTGACTTTTCCCAGGTGTTAAGATACATGGCCACTTTTGTTCCCCTTAACCAATGGGGCAAAATACAGTCCTTGTTTTTCTGCACCTTGTATTAAGCCTAAGAACTGCTGGGTTTTGTTATTTTTTTCAATAGGTCATAGCAAACAACTACATGAAGTTGTCCGTGTTGTTTAATTATTGGGCATCTGTGACACAGTGTGGTGCGTCTGTAGGACAGCATGTATTTTGAGAAATACAAAAGGGGTACTCAGTTCACCATGGTCTTGCTATAAATTAGCAGTGCTGACCCTGCAAATCACATAAGTGCACTTTTTTTATTGTTGTTGCTTGGAAAAGATTTTACTTATGTTTTGATGGCATAGATATTTCTGCAGTTTAAGCCTCTTGAGCCAGAGCGAGTTTTGATGCACTTTTCAACTGGTTTTTAATTGGTCTTAATTTAATGATCCATTGCATGTTCAGAGGAACACTTAGTAGCTGGTTTTTGCACAGGAACCTAATTGGAACTCCTAAATGCAACCTGGAGTTGTCTGCATAGAGTGTTCTGCATTTTGTCATTACCTATGTACCACTTTCTTTGCTTTTGTAGCATTTACTACATTCAAGGTGAGACACGAATAGCTTGAAAGCAATGTGTATGCTCACAGATCTCCTCTTTAGAGGTACTGGTAGGGACAGCACTTCGAGTAAGCGTGAGGACAAAAATTGCTTCAGGGCCTGTGATGCTTTAATCAAGTAAAAAGTGAAGAGATGAGATTAATTTATGTACGTGATAATTTGCACAGTGTGGTCATTATAAAGGGATAAATCCATGTCTCAAGTCACTGCTTTTTGCTCTTATTTGCCAACAAGCTGATATGACCTCCACATTGCAGATATGGAAAAGGAATTAGTTTTTAACTTAGACCAATTCTTTATATGGTCAAAGTTACACATAGCATCTGTAAAGTAACCTGCCCATTCATACCAGTTTCTGTGTCCATGGAATGAACTCAAACTTCAGCAGATCTGTACTCTGTAACACATTCTGAGTTCTTGAGTTACAAATTTCTGCCTTTTATGGACTTTCAAAGCTTGCACTTTTGGGTTTGGTCGTCTTTGAACATAGGAAGGACACACAGATTCTAAACCAGCACTGACATTTTCCTAAATGCTCAGAAGGCAGGGGTGAGCACGTGTGAAAAATTTCATGTGCCTAAATTATTTTCAAAATCCTTCTTAGGGACTCAAAAATGATCATGTAATCTTGAGACTCAGTGAAAAATATTAGGCTCCTAAACAACCCTTGAGAAATCCACCAGAGCTGTGTGGAGAGGAGAAGTGGAGCACACCAATCCAGTGCTGAGACCTGTTTGAACATGAACACTTGCAGCAAGACAGGTTCTCCCTTATAGCTGCAGGGATATGGAGCAGTCTTGCATGATGGGCTTACATAAAAGACTGAAGGATGTGCATTTTCCAAGGTTTTTCTGTAGTTAAAAGTCCTGGTCTGTGAATCCTCTTAAAAAAGCAGGGGCTGTCCACTCTTGCCCAAAGCACACAGAGCTGATGAGTCTGGGCTAAGACTGCGTGATACAAATCACTCATGATTTGTGCCTCTGACTGACGTTCCTCCAGCCAGGACTCCCAGATATGTACCAGCACTGTGAGATTCCTGTAACCACTGGTCTTCGGTATTTCCTGTGAAACTTAAACCTAATGTTGGAAATCTGCATCAGCACTGAACTGTTCTGCCCTTTGTTTTCTGTTCGTCAAGGTGGCTTTTCTAATTAGCATAAATCACCAAGCTCCTGCAGCAATAGCATTGTCCATGTGATATACAGCATCTCTGCTGTGCCCAAGGAATATTTACAAGGCAAAGGGCTCTGCTTTGCTTGATTTGGAGAAGCTTCTTGTTTCTTCTTTCAGTTTCTCGTTATAAGATAAAACAAATAAGAGGCTTTAAGAGAAGATAATGTAGAATACCATGATACTTTTATTATTAGGCTTGTCTGAAGTGAACAAAATAAATCAGCTAAAGGCAAAGGAAATACAACCCTGGAGACATTCAGAAGTTTAAAAACAAGTAAAAAAATCTGCACTACATTACATTAGACTACAATAAAAAAGTTAAATTACTCTGAATTGTGTGTAACCTAGTTGAAAAATAAGACACTTCTGTGGGGTATGGATACATAATGTAAACAATTTCAAAGAGCATTTGGCAGTCTCTTGGAATTTGCTCCAAATCCTTTTGGTTCAATGGGAGTGAAAAGCCACGCTCCATTACAGCCTCACTTGATATTTTATTTTAGAGGAAAGAAGCTTGGAAGCAAGTCTACTTTGGTTTTTTTGATTGGTTTAAGGTGACAGTGGCAAAAAGCAAGATTAATTCCATTCTTTTCATTCAACATTTTCATTGTTGCCTTTAATTTTCTTTCACTTAAAAATGAAAATGTGCATGCATCAGATACATGAGAATAATTGGTGACAACTGGTTCCTTCATTTAAGAAGCTAACTGATCTGTACACATGCTTTAGTTTCATGCTCTTTTTCAGAGGCTGATGTTGGAGAGGGAATAGGTGTTTCTGGTGTTGTGTTCCTAATCTATATATATATCTTTATAATGTTTATTTATTGTTATACCATCTGAGATGATATCAAGTGCTTTGTGTATGAGGAGTTAAGACTTTTTGGAGTAGGAAAATTTTTTTCCTCTATGACTTTTGAAAGACCAATTAATAATAGCTCTGATTCCATGCAGTTTTCATTCCTGTTGCCTTATGCTGAATTTTCATGAGAAATGCAGCCTAAGTAGTATTAATCTGCTTAGTAGTTGGGTGGAAGCAGAGAACAGCTAGAAGTTGATTTTCCCCGTTTCCTGCAGCGCACAAACCCAGTTGAGCAGAGCAGTTAGCCTTGCTCCTGAGGGCTAATATAAATTAAGGTCCTGAGCACTAGGGGTTGTTAAAATTCTCAGAGGGCTCTTTATAAGATGTTAACCCCCGTGGTCTGGCCAGGCTCCAAACGGGGTAATTACATTCTTCCTACCTAAATTCCCCCTGCAATTGCAATTCGATGTGCTGGTATTCCTCACTTCCTCTCCTCTGCCGTGCCCCGTGGAACAGTTGTTGCATTTCATCCCAGAGGTACTTGCTTTCGGTGACTGATGGAGTGATCTGTGTGTAGAGTCTATAAAGCATTTTAAGAGCCTTTTGGATGAAATGTAATTTATTATGCTTTATTTATTTTTTTAATTATCTCCTGTTTAAAACGGACTGGGTTAATCTGAGCCCTGAATGAGTGTGAGCTGTGTGCAACAGACCTCGAATGAGAAAGCATCAACAACTGTTCTCATTCCTTGTTGAACTTCTTCCCAGAGTTTTTTTAGATAAAAAGGTAAAAGATCAAACTAAAAGTATAGGAAGCTTTTCTAAAGGGTTTGTTACAAAATAGGAAAAATATTTGATGAGCTATATAAAAAGGCTAATGTGACTTTTGCCTCAATTGAAGTAAAAATTTAGGTGTATAGATAACAAGTGTAGATACAACATTCCTCTTGCTCAGGGATTCTGTTGTAACCTTAAGAGCAGCAACTAAAAACTCATGTTCTAGAAGTTACTCTTTTTCTACCTCTTTTTATATTAGAAAAGCTTTTTATTATAAAGACACTATAATTTGCATTAATGTATTGCATCCTAGTTGTAAATAGATTCATGTACATTTAAGTGTTGCTTATAAGCAGAAAAATACGCAGTTAGCACTCAGTGTTTAACGTGATAGTGGGGAATATCTATATGTGCCAAATATAGAGAGACTTCAAGTACTGTCTTCTCTAAATATGGGATTTGCATGTCGTATATGTGCAATGCAAATAGGGTAAAGTGTGGCTGGGGGATGTCTTTCTGTTTAGTTTAACACTGGTTTCTCCCCACTCTTGGGGTGTCTCATACTAAGCTTAACTGTACTACATAGGAAACCTTTGTACAGATGCTAGCCTGAATGTGCTAAACTCTTCTTTCACGAGGTCACTTAGTCTGGTCTAACAGCCTAAAAGGTTGTTTGTATCAGGTATTTCTCTCCTAGAACATTGGCAGATAGAAACAAAAGAACGTTGTTGATCTGTGCTGTGATGATCTCACCAATTAAGGGACTTGCCTGAAGGTGAGCTACTTGCCATGCTGCAAGGCAAGGTGAAGCTTTTGCAGGTGACTTTTCTGGTAGCACAAGAAATGTATTTCCAGTCCCAGACGGGAAAAAATCAATGTATGAGCCCACACAAGTGGATGCGATGCACTATCTGAGCTCCTTAGGGGATTCTTTTTGTTGACTTCTGAGTCAGGATGCTTGGAGATCTGCACTGACCCTGCATCAGCCATTTTCTGGTGCTGCTGAGGAAGGTCAAAAAAGTAAAAACAGCCAATAAAGAAACTGAAAAAAATCTTCTTTACATAAAAAAAAATCAAAATAGATGAGTAATACAATACAGATAGTTTGAAATTCTGAAGCTTAAAATGTCCTTGCACAGTCTTCCATTGTGTTTTAGTGAAAAACTACACTATGACAAGCATATATTTCTCTCTGATCTGTGATAAAAGCTGAAATAAATTTGAATATTTGACACCAAATTTAGCTCAGTGTGCTCTGAGGGAGCCTGCACTAACTACATAGCCAGATGTTCTTATGAGCTATACCTGTGTAAACCCACTCAGTGTTGGCTTTAATGGATTTTAGCTTAGAATAAGAAATTTAGTTCTCTTGCCTGTACTCTATTCAGACATATTCTTATTTAAAAATAGATTCCCATTTAGAATGCAAATAAGCTGTTTGTATGGTTTTATTACTGTAACCAATGTGCTTTTCTAATTACAATGTGTGATAGTAAATATTTGCATAAAATACAGCTGTACTCTGAAGCACTTCCCTTGTGGTACTTTCTCGTTGCTATTACCAACACACTTTAAAAATACATTTAGTTTGTAAATATATTACAGAAGGAAATTGATTTTTTTAGTTAATTTGTGTAAATAAGTATAAATAGCTTTCTTCACTCTGATGGTCTCCTGACAGGTACAAGAGCTCTGTACTCACTCTTCACATCTACACTCACATGTCTTCACATATTCTAAGCATCCTAAAGTGTTTATGTTATTTTGTTGGAGCTTTGGCAAATCAGCATCCTTTTATGTGTTGTACTAGGTTCGCTTGCCAAGACAAGACATAGATTGCGGGAAACCTTCATGCAGAAAAAGAAATCTGTGTATTTTAATATCTGAGGAACATTTAATTTATTGAATCATGTTTTTAGGTAATCTGTTAGAATAAGGTGGCAAAGGCTTTATTTAGATGGAAGGTGACTCACAGCAAGATATTGCAGAGGTGCATAAACCATAATTTTGTGCATCTGTGATCTTTCTAGCTCTTTTATGTTTTGGTTTTTTTTCCTTGCATGAGAGGTGCAACTGTTTTCATTAATTTAATTTAATTTTTCAAAAATTAATATCAAAAACCAATTTAATAAATCAGTCTATTTCAAATTCTTTTTAATCCTGATATTCATTCAGCAAATAGTCTCTGCTGGTTGTGCTTTGCCCCTCAAAGTTATCACACTTTATTTTTCTTCAGTAAATTCTCTAGTTTGCTTTCTGTTGGCTGTTCCTGCTTCTTGCATCCTCTCCCTCTGTAAAGGAGGAATATGTTCTTTTTTTCTCCTACTCATCCATAACTTTTTTACTTTCTTCCGCTCTTTCCTTTTGTTGCCCACAACTGTCTGCATGTTCTTTTTAAACTCTCAATCTACAGCTTTGTTCCTCATAGCATTCTCCGGCCTAATAAACTTTAATTAGTAATCTCTTTTTGTTGCACTCTTAAATTCAGTTTTGTAACACTCAGTAAAAGCTTATCTAAGGTTGAAACAAAAGAATTGTTCCTATTTCATCCAGTCTCCTACCTATTTCTTCTTTCTTTTTCTTTTTTATCTTCATTGGTACCATTTTCTTCTTTCTCAACCTCTATCTTAGTACTCCAAACTCAGATTTCCTTCTGTGGCTGTATTTAATTAAAGACACAGTCTGATAATTAAATATTCCAAAATATGTTAAAAAATAAGTGAATTTGTATTAAGGGGTTTTGGGTTTGTTTGGGGTTTTTTGGTTTGTTTTGTTGTTTTTTTTTTTAAATAGTTTTCAGTACTAGTGTCCTAGAGTCATTGCAGGAAACACACTTGAGAAATTTCAGAAAATGCATTATAGTGAATTTTCTCAGTGCCCCAACCTCCTCATACTTAGGAGGTTATGTAGTCTACCCAGAATAATAGATTATTATTGCAATTCATTAGAGTGAAACTGTAGCAGTATCTGTAGCTTCTCCAAAAATTCATCATCATTATGGGATGTTGCCTTTAATGACTGCTCTAAATTCCATTTCTTTGCAAGTATTCTGTTAACTCGGTTGTGGAGACAGGTGGATTTTTACACTAAAATTTTGTTGTGCTCTTGGGGAACCAGCCATGCCATAAATACTCACTTTAGCTGAAATTGAGATGAATAATCTGAGAGTGACTTACTTAAGGTTTGAAACAGTTAACACTCTGAGGAGAAGATGAGGAGTAGATAAATGGTGAACAACTGGGAAGCTGGCTCTGAAGGACAAGCTCATGAATTTGGACACCGACTAATCTGTTTTGGCTGTTGCTGGCATGGCAAATAACAGCATAATGCAAAACCTTCCTGTTTCTTCCCACTCTGGAGTTTTAACTTTCCACTGAGGGCAAGCAGCGGCCACGGGCCAAAGCCTTCACTGGCAGAAGTGGGAGCAGCAACCTCCCTCTCTCCCCTGTGGCTCTTCTAGCTCTTGTGCTGACCAGTGCCCAGCAGAACACAGACTGGGGGGGCTTCCCCACTCTTGACCAGCCTGGAGTCAAGCTGGGACCTCAGCTAAAGCATATGGCTTGGGAAGGGCTGTAAGCCACAGCCTTTGTGTGTGGCCTGGAGCAAAACCAGACACCTGTAACTATATTGGGTTGTACTATCTTCTGTGCTTGCTTTGGCAGAGCTGCTGGGCTCATAAAATCACCTAAAGGGAATTGCTAACGTGGAGATGTTACCATTCAGGGTTATCTCCTGCTGTGTTCCTGTTAACTTTTCCCACTGTGGAGTGCTGTCAGGTTTAGGGCTTGGGTGGGTGTTTTGACTGTGTATGAAGATGATGAGCTGACTAAGTAACTCGATCAAAAAGCTCATTCACTGAAAAGAATATTATGGGCTGCCTTGCCCTCAGGTCTGATCCTTTCTTTAATGGTTCTGTTCTTGCCTTACTAGCACCACATCCCTTTTTAGCACTGCATACTCTTTTGGCTCTGTCCCATAGAACATCTGAAGGAAATGTTCACTGAACAGCTTCTCATCTTCCATTCAGCCTGGTTTGGTGGTTTTCTCACCCTCTGCTCAGTGCAGGTGTAGGACAGAGTCCCTGCTGTCCATGTCCTTTCCAGATGCTCCTGACAGCAGCTCTCTTCGAAGTCACAGCTCCATCAGAGTCTGGCAGCCTCTGAGGACTCTCACACGTCTGTTGTGTCACTGGACTGAGAAACCACCTACCCACTACTGGGAATTTTAAATCAGTAGAGTCTTCTATATAGCTACTGCCTCAAATGGAAGAGATAGTATGGAAAGGATCTTGTGGAAAATATTTCATGTCCTATGTTGTGATAAGATGTAGGTATGCTCTCAAGTTTCTGTAAAAGATAGTTTTAGGCTCTCAATGTAACCAAATGATTTATCTTTTTTCCCCCTCTCTCAAAGCCCCTGTTCTATTTTGAACCATGCTAAATTTTGTGCTTGCTGTGTGGAAATGTTTTTGTGTTTCAATGTAGAGAAAAATCAATTTTCATTTTTTTCCTGTAACTTTTTCATACCCTCCATGTCTTTTTCCTACTCCATAAAAGCAATAAGTTTTACTAATCCTGCCTTGATAAAGTCAGCCTTCATCTATTTCAGATTCTTCTAACTATATTAAGACTAGCTATCAAATAACAAGGAATGTGTTAAAGTCCTGTTCCACTGAGGCTCAGACAGTCCATGCTGCCTCCCTTCAGCAGTTCCTTGGAGTTTTTTCGGGTGTTGCTGTTCAGAATCAGATTTATGCATGAAATGTTTACCTGTTGATGCAGAACTGTAGAAAGGATTTGTAGTCTGCTCTCTTCAGTCTTCAAATTGCACTGCTTTGTCTGAACCTCAATGTAGAATGCCTTTGAATCCCATAGATGAGAGTCTGTGGGGAATAAATTTCATTTATGATGAAATATGTATATACCTTCCAAGTAAATTTGTGTGTATTTGTAATGATCCTTGCTCTGTCACCCACCCTGGCCCATCATCCCAGTTAGATGAAGATAGGTTAAAAACTCTGAAGTCTAAAAAAAGTCTCTTGTTAAAAAAAACCCTACCAATCAGCCAACCCTCCTGAAGTGCAGTTAAAGCTCTGCTACCCTTTTAAAGCAATAGGGAGGCCAAACAAGGTACAGCCACACCCAAAGGAATATTCATGCCAAGAAAATCTAACTGCAGGCATCTAGCAAATGTGCAGTTTATACAGATCAGTGTGGGCAAAACATTTTTGAGACCTATTCCTCTATAAATTATTTAGGTTTTTTCTTAGCACTTCTCTTAAGAACAGGAGATATTCTGAAAAATTAAGGGAAAATAGATTAATCATAGTTGGTAAATGCTGACTTGAATTGATCAGAATCTTGGGATGGTGAAATTCTTACATTTTCCTTATGGTCCAATTTACTCCTCAAGTAACTTCTCATGGTTTTTTTTTTTTTTTGTTTTAGCAATGATGTCAATATTTTGGACAAAGCTTAGCAAATAAACTGTATCAGTTTTAATTTTTCCCAGTAGTTCCTTACATCATATCATGGCTCTAAAATAATTAAATTTTGTCACCGTGTTTGGTTTGTATTTTTGATTTCAATTCCCAAGTTGCGTAACTCTGTCAAAACAGCTGAAGTCTGATTCAAACTTCTAGAGGAATTGTGATACTAAAAATGAGAAGAGAGAGTGGTCAGTGTTGGCTGAAGTAAAACCATCCTTTGCCTTCATGCTTGTACTTGGAGCCATGCTTGTGTAAGTTACTGACACTGAGGAGTAAGAGCAGTAGCAGAAGAAAATCCTCGGGGATGAGGTTTCTGTTGGAAAGAGGCAGCTAGGAGAAGTTGGCTTATGTATGTTTGGTGTAGGTCAGCAGATGGGTGGCTTCAAAGGTCTTCAAGGAAATGTTAAATGAACGCATGTTAGGGGTTTTTAAATCACAGAAGGTTGAGTTTGCAAGGTCTTGCTAGTGGGAGTGCTGCAGTGTCCTACTCTGATTTGATTGGTGATAAACTCAACTCATTTCCTCAAGTCCTGTCTGTTTTGCCTGCGATGGCAATGGGCGAGTGATCTCTTCCTGCCTTTCAGACCATGAACCTTTAATTATATTTTATATTACATTTTGTCTTCCCTGTCCAGATGAGGAGGGAAGTGATAGAGCAGATTTGGTGGGCACCTGGCATCCTGCCAGGATCAACCCACCACACTGATGCAAAGTGGCAAGGACCGTTCAGGGTTCCCTGTCATCTACAAAGTGAAGGCCTAAGACTATAAGAGGACATTGAAGCAGGCATAAAGGAAAGTGAGTCTTGCATGAATGTATTTAATCAGATGTAGAGTCAAGGTAATGATGAATAGTGCCTAAATACATTTGTAAACAGGTGCAAAACACTCTTTTCCCCTGACTGGAGAGCTGCCACTGTTATATGATAACTTAATATTTCACCTAGAACTACAGCTGAAAGGCAGTGATATTGAGTGATTTTCATTATCCATTCGGTGTGGTTGGAATGAACGTAGTCATGTAAAATAATACTAAAATAAACTCATCAAACAGACTTTGCAAAAAGCTTTGCAAACTAGATTTTTTTTTTTTTTTTAAATGTATATTTGTGAAAACCCCTCTAAAGAGCTCTGGGCTGCTGAATGAGATTTCAGGTAATTTTTTTAAACCTGTGTAAAACTCTGAGCTACAGATATAAAAGGCCTTACCCTTGAATTTGTAGCTTCTGCTGGTCTCCCAGGTGCCAAGTGGAGTTTGGGAGTGGATCACTCCCAGGGCAGTGTGACAGCAGCCCATGATTTCATTCTGGCGTTGCTTGTACAACACTGGGACTCTGGTGAAGATGCTGCATTAACTTGCAGCAGAGATGCTGCCCCTAATATAGGACAGATAGGGACAGTTGCTATACTGAAGCGAATTATAAAATTAGCAATAATTTGTTTTCAAACTGCATTTCTTGGCGTCGCTAGGTTTATGCTAAAAGTGTTCAATTTTGTTGAGATCATCATGTTGATTTGGGTTTTTGGTTTTTTTGTACTTCCTTATATTCAGAGCATCTATTTTTATGATTGAGCATGTATAAGCCTTATACAAACCTGCACAGCAGAGACCATAATATTCCTGAGGCTAGAAGAAAAGCAAGAAAGCAAAAACATCACTGGCTAAATGAGGATTATGATTTTAAGTTCAGTATAGCTTACATAAGCAAACTTGAACAGAACCACTTAGTTTAACCATCTAAAAGAGGTTCTTAATAATAAATATTTCTTCTAGCTTTGGACTTTTGGACCTGGAAAACAGATGACTTTTCAAGTGCTAGATATATAATGTAGTTCAGCTTTCCACCCATGTTTTTAGTTTCTTAGGTTTTTTTCTAAGTGTTTGGTTCAACATGTAACAATGTGAACAAATGAAATATAAACATCATCTTTAGATTACAGGATATTATCTTGCCTTGTCTGAATTGTGTTTTCACTTGAATAGTAGAATGTCAGTCTGAGAAAGCAGGATATCAAAGTACAACCAACCAATTATCCAGGTATTTAGAAAGCTGTACTTAATTTCGTAAAGCCAAACTTGTCAAAAAATCTTATGTTAATAGCAGATAATTTATTACCTCGGAAAATCCGTTCTGTATTTTAAATAGGATTACCACTGGATTCAGAAGGATGAAAACCACTGTTGAAATGTATCAGATTATTCATGGCCCATAGGGGAACTGTGCACTGTGGAAAAGCAGGTGTCTCCTTTCACTAGGAAGGCTTCCCATTACAGGGATAGGATTCAGAAGGACACAGGGATCTTTGAAGAATCTTTAAAGTTTCTACTTCTTACCCCTCTACATGTTTTTCAACAAACTTTTGGAAGGATGAGGGAAAATTGTGTTTACTGGAGTTTTGTACTTAAATAGCAGAATTGCATTCTCATTCAAGTAGTTTTATTTTGGGAAGCTGCTTCTTTCTGCTGGTGATTTAAAAACTGATGTGTATTGGTTTGGTTTTTTACTGTCACTTTTTCATTATGCACTGAGCATAGTGATAAAACCACGCAAACTTCTCCCAAGTTAACCATATTCAAATAATTTCAGTAGGTATTATATGAAGAAAAGCTAAAAGCAGCAGATCACTGTTGAGTGTCCATCAGTGCTCAACATAAGACAAATTGTGTGTCTTTGTGGAAAGGCAAGAATTACCAAACACTGCGTGAAGGTCGTGGAGGAAGACTAAGAATCTGGCAACTGTCCAAAAACATGCCTGACTGCTCTTAGAGTAAGTCATGGTGGGTGGTGGTGTGTTATCCATCCTTGTCCCATCGAAGAATGAGTCATATGTGCTAGATATTCTTCCCTTTGTTCTGTATATTACATTTGAAAGTAGTAATTCTTCCAGAATTAACGTACGCTTTGTCCTAAAAACAAATGTCCGTGTGCAGAGGTTGTTCTGGAATGGCTCTCTGGTAATGTTTTATACTGAGGAAGTGTTAGCAGTTTGTCTCCTTGATGAGTAGCACTAATTCTCTGCCATTGGTAAGTCACCTGCAATGGTGTTCTTGAAGCAATGAGTTGGTTTTTTATCACCTGATGGGTTTTTAGCTCTAGGGATGAAAATTGAACTTCCAGTTGAATATAGGGTGGTAATCACCTGGTGATAAAGAGCTTCAGAGAAATGGACAGATTGGAAAATGTCTGGTGCTTTATGCTGTGAGATTAGGTGTCGACAGCATTCTTTTGGGGTGATGTGAAGTCTCTGAGGGAACACCCTGGCAGCTTTTTATCCAAATCACAGAAGAGTGTTGGGAAATGGAGCAAATCCTGGGGGAGTCTTCGCACTGTTAAGCTCAGAGTAGATGTATCTTCAAGGTACAGACTGGCCTTGCCCTGCCATGATTTATTTCAGGTTATTTGTTTGGACCTTGGACTTTCACAGCTGGGGACCCCATTGCACACTGATACATTGGCCCTACAGAATTGTTTAGCTGTGGTAAACTGTAACAATGGTGGAGGGAGGAGGAAAAAACATTTTAGGGTATTTCAGTTTCCTACTGCTTTTGAAGTCAGTTCACCTTCTGGAATAGTACTTTCAAAATAAACTGTATTTCCATTACTAGTGTATCCTCACTGAAAGGCTTACAATATTCTAAACTTCTCATTCAGTAGGAAATCTGGTTTTTCTTCAAAGGCATTTGGTGGTTTAGGATCCTTCTGCTACAGGAGTGTGCACATTCAATAAGGAGCCTAATTTAATCCAGGAGTATAGAGCTAGTCAAAGCTTACAAATCTAATGTATGCTCTAAGTAGTACATATTAGGGAGTTGGAGAAATTATTTAGTACTTATATCTCTAGAACTTTCAATAATCTGAGTGTGTTGCATACCTGTGGTGGGTTTACCCTGGCTGGATGCTGGGTGCCCACCAAATTTGCTCTATCCCCTCATCTGGACAGGAGAGAGAAAATAGAATAAAAGGCTCATAGATTGGCATAAGGGCAGGGAGATCTCACCTGTTAGAGTCACAAGACTTGAGGAAATGAGTTGAATTTATCACCAATCACATCAGAATAGGGTAATGAGAAATGAAAACAAATCCTAAAAACACCTTTCCCCTGCCTCCCTTCTTCACAGGCTCAACTTCTCTCCCAATTTTCTCTGCCTTTTCCCCCAGCAGTTCAAGGGGGTGAGCAATGAGGCTTGCAGCCAGTTCATCACATTACTGAGGGAAACACTGGGTGTACTACCTGAAATTGCAGGAAGATGAGGCTGTTTGTGTCCCCCCAGTGTCACACTCACCGCAAAAGAGCAAGTCTGGAGCATGGATTAACTTCTAGCCCACCTTTCACCATTCTGTGGGCACGGTAGTTTTAAATGTTTTTATGATTTAGTCTTGAAGGTAGACTTTTGAATAGTTTTGTTTTAGGAGAGAGCTGGGAGTTGAAGTGTGAATTAGGGTAACACAAAGGTTGCTGCTTCAAATTTCCTAACTCTACTGATGGGATTAAGAGCAGCTATCATAGTCAGAAGTACATTTCCAGATCTCAGCATTTCATACAAGGTTTCCTGAAAAGAGGAATGGAAAAATCTTTCAGTGATTGTACCATGAGTGTCAGATTGTCCTAATTTCATTGTGAAGTCTTCAGCTAGATACAGAAGCTCTTTCACACTTCAATTTTTCATTAAGGTTGTATTTGTTAGTTGCATCTTCTGATTTGTGGTGCATATTTGTATGTAGAATACACATTTAGGGAGGATGGACTTTCTGGTGAAGTTATTTAAAAATAGTCTATAAATGAATCAAAATCTATATATCTAATATTTTTTGTTTTCAATGGGGAAATTATTAGATGAACTACTGATAAAGGGATTAATATTGTTAAATCATCTGTGCTTTTTTTTAAATTATGCTTCTGTTTCTTTGTATGGTACTTCATGTGGCTCTACTATGATTACTACAAGCCATGAAGTCTGCTTTTAGCATCTGGCCACAGTCTGGGGTTTTTGAGCAGTGGCAAAGGAGACAACAGGGTATCCCTTTGTGAGAGTGCATGTGTATCCCAGTCTGTGGCAGTCAGAGTTCATGCTCACAATGATATGAAAAATAGGTTTTTGAAATACACATTTAATTATGGTTTTGATTAAGGAGTAATCATTCTGCTATATGATAGACAGTTTTGGTGCAAATGTTAGTTGTGAGGGACAAATACATGGTAGAATTTTCTTCCAGTATTTATTTCAACTGATGTATCTTTCTCATTTCTTTATTTGTGCAGCATTAGTTCGGGTAAGAGGAACATGGGGCTGTTGTGCTGCCCTTTTTTGGAGCAAGCCTGCCCTGTCCTGCTGAGTGAGGCCATGCATTAGCTGAGAAAAATCTGCTGTACTTCCCAAGGGCGCCAGGTCAACAGCCTCATGATAGGGTCACTTTGTGCATTGAACAACACAGGAGTAAAGCTGTCAGAATTTTGTAGTCTTAAGTGTAATTTACTATAAATTATAGCCTGCTCTGTTGAACTCTCAAGTAGTAATGAAACTATGGAATAATGCTGAAGTCAAAGCTGTGTGTTAAAGCCACTTTCTCACCTAAAGGTTTATTCACGGTCAGATTGTCTTTAAACACAAATATGTGAGGTATAAAAAAGCATTCAAAATGTCCAACTAAAAATTTGCCTCTGTGCAGCCAAATTCCACTGTCTTCCTAACAGTGAGGGTGGAACTTTTTTGTTTTAACAGGTATAGCCAAAGAAAAAGGGGCTAAGACAGACAAAAAATCCAACCAGAAATCTCGGCTCATGATTTCTGAATAGCAGTCCAAATCAATGTTTGTGTGTTTCTATCTGTTTGCTCATGTGGGTTTCCTGGTATTCCCAAAAAAATTTCCTGGGACTATATCTATTTGTAATAATCTTTGTGGTTAAATCAAACCATCACAATGGTAATATTCTCTTACATTCTTTTCACGTGTAGAGACTAAAGATTGCTTGAGTATTTTAGCACAACTGAAACCTGGTATTTAAGACTTTTGTCTCACTTGTAAAATGATGGTCATGAAATTCAGATTCCAGTCCAGGATTTTGTTATCGAGTTCAAGGGGTTTTTATTCGTTATTTCACTGTTTGCTTAAATATGACCATCTGGGCAGAAGGGAAAAAGAGAATTTTTCTGTGACTTGTTTTAGTAATTATGCCAATAATTATTCCAATTATTCATGCTGGTCAAGCATTTTTGGAAAGTTTAAATATTTTTTTAAAAATCATTAAAGAACGTAATTATTTTTACCAAAAAATTACATAACTTGCTTTATTGTCTGAAGTCCACACAGCTCACAGAATTGGGGTGCTTGTTGGGAGTCTCATGATCACCACTACTGAAGAATGGGAGAGAAGATTTCAAAATTAATAGGAGCAAAGCATGAAAATAATATTCTTCCTCCACCATGGTGAATGAGGCTGTGCCATTCTCCCATCACCCCAAGTGCTATCTAAGTATTTATCCACATTAGGTAGTAGTACTTTATCAGGAGAGTTCTCCCATAGTTTGAGAGTGAATTCATCCAGAAGAAAAGAAATACAGAATTTAGAAGTCTTCCCCATACTTAAAAAAAAAACCTAAACAAAGAGAAAAGCAAACAGAGCTGTATTTCTCTATGGAATACAAGTTTAAAGTGAGATGCTTCAGTGCAGTAGGAGAACCAGTGGAACAATGGCTTTTCATATCCAGTAAAAACTTACTTTTCTGTCATCATAGTAGCAATAATGAAAAATACTGGCAGTTCAGGGTGCCTGATTCTGATTTCCACGTTGGTGACACAGAACCTTATTTTTGCCAAAGCTGCTCCTCTGTTGTTCATCCTCCTTTATTTCCTTTGCCCCTACTGTGTCAGTCACAGAATCAAAAATTATTTGGATTGGGACAGAACAGTTTCCCTGAGTCATTCACTTTCTTACAGAGGTGTGAGTAGCAGTGCCAGTGAAAAGTCTCTTGTCCCAACCATCCTCCAGCAATCTCTAGGATTGCTGGTGCCCTGCTGCATTGCCTTTCCAGCAGGTGCTGAGGGTGGTTAAAGTCCCCATGTTAACCTGGAATTGTCAAGTTTCATCTAGTTCTTTACGGGAGGCTTCCTGATTTCCTGATTAGATGTTCCATAACAGATACCCGTGATGTCTCCCTTGGTGGGGACATCAGTTTGATCTCAGTGGCTCTGCAAATGCCTGGAAAATCCTAATTCCATCTGCATGTTTATCTCTATGTATGACTTTGTGTTTAGGCGCTTTTTGTTGTGAAAATGCAGTGTCAGGTACAGTTACTCAGTCTCATGTGGCACAGCATTCCACCCTCCCTGTGGAAGGGTGTAATGGGCAGGATCTAACATGGATAACTTCCAAATTGTGGTATAAGCAAGCTGTGGGTGAGCTGCAGACGTTGGTGTTTGCTGTAAGCTGGTGGAGAATGTGTTGCTAAATCTCTGAGTGAGATCCATGGCAACGCTGCCAAGGAACAATTGGCTTCCAAACCAGAATTAGGGTCCGTGGGAGCGGATCTGGAAAAGCCTCATGAAGGCTGCGTGGCCAAAACTGAGTAATTGCATTTTGTTGTAACTAAGCTCCTTCTTAATCACAGTCAAGAGAAATTTGTGGAACCAATTCTCGGTTGTTTTTCAACTGAAGACCTGAAATTTAGCCGTGTCCAACCCAAACAATGGTTGCTGAGGATTGCACTGTGCTTTCTATAGACACCATTTGTTTTATCCATGTGGATTGTCATTTGTGTTCACGTGGTAGTAGCAATTACCACAACTCTGTTCAGATGAGGTCTGGTACAAGTGCAGTGGGTGTAAAGAAGTGGGCAGTCAAGGACAGCTACAGATTCCTGAAGCATTTTGTTAAGGCTAGTGGTCTTCACACCGATAAAAGTGAGACATGAGGGGTATCACTGTGATGAAAAGAAAGTTGTGGTAAAAGGCACCACTTGGCGTAGGACCCATTTCCAGAGCAATACCCTGCTAAAAATGATGGTTAAGATGGAAAAGTGCTTTTTTTAAAAATACCTTTTCTAGCTTTTTAAAATGTTCCTAAGACTTTAGTTTTAAAATATAAATCAGTAAATTAATCCCTAAGGTGATAGTCAGCTTTCAGCTTATAATTTTGTGGTAACTAGAGCTTGAGTCTAGGTCCATGTTGGTTGAAAAGAGAAGTTGAGATAGTTTGGGAGCAAGAAGAATAAGATGCTCTTAGAAAGCAGAGGAGAGTTCTGTGAGGATGCTTTAGTAGTATTCCCAGCTTTGGTAAGGTATTGGAGAACAGAAAATACAGCAGTACAAAAAAACAAACGATGCAATGCAAAATAATAAATAAGTCACGAGCTGTTAAAAAAAAAAAAAGGTAAGGCAGGTATGCTGAGACTATTTCAGAGACAACACAGTGGCTCCAAAAGAGAGTATTTTGAGCAGCTGCCTTTTCTATTTCCTTAGGTAAATGGTGTAACTGTCAATGGGAGGTGCCATGGTAAAAAAAAAATAGGTTAAGTTAATATTATTAGTTTGATTTATCAAGTTTGTTGGTGTCTGTGGATACATGGTGTTGTGAGGACTCAGGTCTGGGAGATCTGACTTGCAGGTCAGAGTATAAAATTCTGATGCTGCAGCTGCATATCATGGTATGATGAGAGGAATACTTCTGCCTTGGGGAAAAGTCCAGTTTTAGTGTCTCTTAGAATAATTTCTTTCCAAAGAAAAGACTCAATTATGATGAAGTTATGCTGCTGTTGGTCAGAATAGCCCATGTTCTTTGGTACCTCTGGGCACACAGTGATCACGACTGGAATCCTGTGAGATTTGCTATCCCACCCCAGGGCGGGTGAGCGACACAAGCGAGCAGAGAGCTCTGGCCAGCCAGCAGCACATTGTGCTAGGTGACACCTACAGCAGCGAAGCAAAGCAGTGGGCATTTTGCCCTGGACCAGCACCTAGGCTGAGCTTTCCCACATGACAGCAGCATACAGTAGGCAGCTGAGCTCAGCCCGAAGGCATGTGTTTGACGTGCCTCCCACTCCTCCGACCACCTGGCGCTGCAACCTGATGCCATAATGCGTGACAGCCAGGTGTTCGGTTTGCTGCTTCGCATGTCAGCATTGCCAGATTTGAGGGATAACAACGGGGGAAAACGATGGTGAAAACGTTAGCAGGAGAAAAGATTGCTGTTTGAATCAGTATAAACCTCCTCTTCAAATGCACAGATACTAAAGCATAAAGAAAATCTTTGCTCTTTGTGCTGTTGTGTATGATGCTTAAGAATGCCTGATTGGATGCTACTAAGTGCCCTGAAATAATGCTCAATATCCCTGATACCATGGCTTGGTTGGGAAGATAATTTCTTCTCTCCTAGGTAAAAAACTAATAAGGATTTCTGCCGAAAGAGTGCATGAATCATGAACCTTAACTGCAAGCTATTAGCCAAGTTATGAGTAATTACATTTTGGATTGCTACGTATTCAAATTATGATGCAGCAGATGATACTTAAGTTAGATTTGCTTTAAAACATCTTTTAATTTTGGCAAAGAGCAGACCCTTTCAGGTTAAGCATTCTTAAGATAGAAGTAAAAGTTTAGCAAATGCCTTCAGTATCATCCTGGATTTGGGAAGATAAAATCTTTCTTGCTACCTTGGTTACATCCCTTAAATTATTTAACTGCTTTAAATTTCACTTTTAGTATTGTTCTCAGCTCCTTGAAATGCTTAGAAGCAGACCACTGTTAGCACATGACTGCTGTACAATGACTGTTACACCTTACATGACTTCAGTATATTGTCCTGTTTGTGTTGCAGCTGTCTCCCAAACTGGTTTTTTTTTTTTTCAGTTTAATGGAAGCTGTCTACCAAGTAATGCCTCCATAATGCTTTCCCAGGTATTCTTCCCATACCGTCGTAACCTTTAAGTGCTCCTGGTAATTTTACTGGTGAAACATGGAACATAATGGCAAAACCAAGCATTTTTATTCTTTCTTAACCAGAGATCCTGACAAGATCTCACCCAAGGCCATATAGGCCTCATCAGGAGTAACAGGAAAGGCACTACTGAGCCAGGGCTTGTTCCTTTGCCTTTCCACAGGTGGGATTCATTTGAGATTAATGCTTTCAGCTCTTGAGGGGTTCTCTTTACTTGTACAGAGGTAGTATGATAATTATAATGGAAAAGCTACAGGTTTGAAATCCAACTTGGTTATTGACTTGTAGGTGAAAGGCATTTCTATGGGGAGAAATTGCAACAGCTTTTAGGACCGCTGACTACTTTTGATTCATAATTAGATTTAGAGCACAGAGAGCCTCTAAGTTAAGAGCACAAGTTCAAGATCACAAGCTGACTCATGGTAAGCTATTTTATATTTTCTGAAAGCACTGTTTTGAAAGCATGTATACTGTGAGAATTATGTCCACTTGTAAAGAAAAGGAACAGTTTTTCCTGTAGCCTCAGAGAGCCTTAGTGGTGAAGGCTGGTGCAAATCAGCCAGACTTACACCCAAAATGCTGCAAGCTTGTTGCTGATCTTGACACCTCATCTACAGAGGGCTTCATGACTTGTTCTCATCTATGTTCTGGAGCCATAAAAACAGGCAGGTTTTTTCATTTCATGCTCACTGCGGTAGTTCTTCATCCCTCAAATTCACCCTGTCTAGCCACCAAAGAGAATAATTCTGTTTAATTTGTTAATACACCTAGTAATTAATTGGACTCATTCACTATTGAATGAGCTGTACATTTGCACTTTTCAATTTTTTTGTTTTGCAAGATTGCTACAACAGATGTTAGCACTATCACTTTTTTTTTTTTAGATTATTTAGAAGTGGCCAAGAGTGAACAGAGCTGTACTTCTTGCCTATTCAAATTCAGAAGTTGGCCTGTAGCCCTTACTTTTTCCTTTGGATTTTATCAGGGCTTTTGTAAGCTAAATAGGAGAATTAGAGCTTTAGTGTTTCCAGAGTTTGTTAACATTTTATTTTTATGGATTCAAACATGTTACACTTGCATTTCCAGCCTGAGTAATAGTCTTACTTCTTGCAGGGGAAGACTTGACAGAAAAGCAGATGCAGTTGCAGTACTGGTTTTGTTGCTGGTATTAAATCAATGTATAGCTATCTACTTGCTGCAGTTAGCATTGTTGGGAGGAAGCTAAAGTGGAAGCGCAGAGCTAACTTGAGTCAGTTAAAACACATCACTAAGGTTCTTCCTGACAATTTTGCTGAGTTACATAGGTACAGCATCGTAAAACTTCTAGCTTGTGCCTCCCATAATGTACTGTTTCCTAACTTAATTTTTTTTATTGAAATGTACTAACTTTATAAGTTGAGGTTGGATATTTGGGTTATTAAGTTTGTGCATTCAGTACTTCAGATTATAAAAACCTGCTTTGTTTTACTGCAGCTTTAACAAAATCTATCTGCCTGGACTGAGCTGTCCAAACCTAATCTCAAGCAGATTTATTTTTTGAGACGTTTAGCCAAAATAGGTCATTTGCATCCAAGGTCTGATTAAAAAAGAAACCACCCAAAAAAACCTTCAAAAACCCCCAAATGCTCAATGAACAACCACAAACCCCAAACCTAGACTCCACAGAATTGAGGAAAAGCTACCTAAAGTTATGAATGGATTTGGCCTTTAGTTCTTCCTTTGAAATCTGCTCATATTTAGCAAAACAGTCCATCTGTGAAAAATTGCAGTGCATTTGTGCTTAGTGGTGATGACTTCTGTGTTCAGCTGTTAAATTCCCCAAAGGCTCTGTTGAGCATGTTGGAAGGTTTCTCCCCTAACCGCAGCTTCCAGCAGAAGCAGGATGCTCTGGATCTGTTTAAGGGACAGGAGGGCAGTACTGCAGGAGGCTGTTCTCACTGCAAAAGAGGCTGTAGGGCCGGAGTCCGGAGTGGGATGGGAGGGGAGATGCTGTGCGAAATGGGAGGGAAAATGCTGCTCGAGTTACAGTGTAACTGAAGCTGGGCAGGAGGTAGGGGTAGGGCAGCACTGGAAAAGGACTGGCTCTTGTTGGGAGGGAAAGAACTGAGCAGTAGAGCCAAGAGGAAGAACTGAAGCAGCGTAGACGTGAGGGAGTGCCCTGTTGCAGGTGTGCACATGCATCTTGGGGCACTTGGACACTGCCTTGGAAAGCTGGACTCTGCCTGGCTCATTCCTGTTGGGATTCTTAGGATGCCGGGCAAGGAAATGATGCTGTTTCTCACACATCATCCCTCATTGGATATTTTCATTATTCTGAACACACAGCTTAACAGTGAGGTTTGAGAGCCATACAGAGTATTCATAAATGCTGCTGAGGTCTCTCAGAGCTGAACCTTGTAAATATAAGAATGTAACAGTAAGAGCAGAAGGAATCATTGACATCTTAAATTGATTGTCAGTAAACACATTAATAATAAACCATTCAGCTAAAATCAACAAGATCAAAGCCCACAGCATGTTCCATGAGTAGCCGCTTATCTCTTAAGATCAATATGAAATCACAGGAGCCACAACTGCTCTATGATAATTTCAAGTTTGGCAAAATATGAAAGACACATACTGCATAAAATTTACGTGGAGTAAAATTTGTCTGAGTGTCAAGAGAGGATGCTGGTTGGAGTAGATGCTTTTTGAATCTGAACTGCCTATTTTCTTGTTTTAATTTTGTTTTCATTGGTTCCAGGAATAAATTCCATCACTTTTGCACTGCCTTTGTGCAGAGTACAGTTATTACCAGGCAGCCAATTATGTCACTTGTGTGGGAGCAAATGAATTTGCATTTACCTATCATGAGTAAAAACAATCCTGCAGGTGTTGTAACTGGACTTTGGTGCAGACTGGGAATATGTTTCATTCCCTATCAACTGCAAAATCCACACATCTCTGTGGCTGTTGCTATATGAACTGGCCCAATTAAAGCAGTGAATGTTTAGCTACAGGGTATATGGAAGTTAATTGGAAGTCTCTGAATGGTTTAAGAGCCTCACACAAGGAGATGCTATTGATAGTTCACATGAGCAGGATGGCACTGCTTGGTGTCTGAATGTCACGAGTTAAAAGTCAGAGGGCAAAATGCTGGTCTCCATTAAAGCCAGTGGAAGTTTCGCCATTGACTTCAACAAATAGAGGATTTCTCCCTTAATTCTGTAACTTTGTTTAGGAGGGGAATTGTGTTGTACTTTTAATTCTTGTGGTTTCACTGAGAGTCTGTATTCCAAAAGTTTTTAGCTTTTTTATTTAGTCTGATGGTGTTTTGTGAGAAACTAAATTGAAAGTGTATTTAAGGGCCCCAGGGACCTGCTCTGGTGAACTGCTTAGGAAGAAGCTGAACATCTGCTTGATGCTTGGACACAGCTTTAGCAGAACTCCTAATCATTCAAAAGAAATTGCAGAAAATCTGTTTGCTTTTAAATTTCAAACCTCATCACTCAAACTTTAAGTTTTAATATCCTTACATACAAATCTTTAAAAAAAGTAAAAAAACTCAATACAAAATATTTACCACCGAGGCAGAAAATATATAAAAGAGGAAGGGAAAGAAAATCAAGCAGTTTTGCAATTTTAGGGTGGTTTTACACAAAGGAAAATTCAAAACTGATTTCTGGAATATAACAAAAATATGCATCATACTAACATGAAGATGTTTTAACAATGATTGTGTTGTCTTAACAAACACCTGGTTTATCAGTTCTATTTCACATGTGAAATAAAATGGACTTTATAGTAAATAGATCTTTTTAATTTCAATTAACAATTTTTTACTATAAGGAAAATGTACAGAATTTGTGTGGAAATCCATGTACTATGTTTACTCAAATACAGAAAATACTTTGCTGCAAACTTTTAAATATAATAAAATGCATTTAATAGCAATCTTTTGTGGTATCATCATTATTTATGAACATAACATTCAAAACATGGAAATTCAGTTGTGGATCAAAATGACCATAAAAACAGTAACCCAAAGAACCTTATAAACATGTCAACAGCCATCATTTATCCTAGATGGCTCATACCAATGTAAAAAACATATAAAATGTAGAATAATTCTCAACATGTGGTTTACTTTGTTGCATTGTTCCTACATATCATTTGTGTTAAAATCCAGAAAATAATATTATGAAGAGAATATTAGGGTTTGTTTATTAAACTAAAGTACAGGTTAAAGTCATTCTTTTCTTGTGTTGAACATATACCAACAGTGATTAAAAAATAAACATTTATTTACAAAATATTGATGCATACATATTACACAAGTCAGTTATATCAAAGTGGTTTTTAAACAATATCTGTAGCAACCAACTATTTGCATTGGTTTACCATAGTGCAAACGGTAATGTTGCAAAGGCAGGTTAAAATGTGGGATTGCAATTTGAATGTTGGATTTCTCTGCTGCCTTCTGTTTTTCTATGTCTAGAAAACTATTCCTTTTCATTCAAAAAATATCTATTTCTTGCGAATGTTGAATAGTGTACCTGAGGATAGGGCAAATTCGTTATTAAGCCTAAATTCTTTCACTTATATAACTATCTTTCTATTTACTCAGCCTGCTTACGTAGCACCATTGCCATTGATTACTAACATACTAGTGAGAAAAAGGAATGGAAACACGCTAAATACACTATGCCATCCCTAATTTCAGGGTTTGTCCATTTATGTGGAATTTCATCTGATACATTTCACAAGTCTGCACTATATATTCAAGTGTTTAAGGATGATTCTGGTGGTATTGTGTAGTGGTGTATATGTTACCAGTATATATGTTCCTGTAAATATGATATTAAGTGAAGCTGTGAAGAAAGGAACCTAAAAGCCTGCTCCTTCTGTCCTCAGGTGAGAAGGAGCTTGCTTTTGATTACCAATGTGTACTGAAACCTGCATATAAATTTGCATCCAAATGACTGAATATTGATTCCCTCATAATGTAAGAACTTCGTGGATTAAATCCGGTGATTTTGATTGTAGCTTTTCTCTTTTGCTGGCTCACAAGCAGCCATCAGGTAATTACATTGTCCTTTAGTTCACATTCTGTAACTGCTGCTGGTAGCACATAGGAGGTCGGCAATGCTTTGTGTACATAACTTCACAGTTTGAAAGACTGGTGAGGGGGTATAACTTTTTCTATTTTTCTCCTTTTTTTTTCTCTTTTTTTTTGTTTTTTTTTTTT
>VWZV01000527.1:1509946-1539566 GCA_013397155.1 Irena cyanogastra
TTTGGTTGGTATTTTTGGTAGCTTCCACGGTTTGTGAAGCAGTGGATCCCACGAGGATCTCATGAACACCCACAGCGATCTACAACCATGGCTGGTATCTTGCCGTAGATGATTTGTTCTTTGCCGTTAAAGTACAGCATGTTGATGGGGGACATCTTGGTGGGTGTGCAGCAAGGGCCTGCCGAGCCTCTGGGGTTGGCTTGGTGCACCAGGTGGGTGTGCGGGTACTTTTGTAAAAACACAAATTCACATTCTCCGGAGCAGTAATTCGCTTTGTATCTTTTAGGAGCAATAATCCAATCCCACCCAAAAGCTTCGAAATCCACCGTCAGCGGGTAGCGGCAGCATCGGGATTCTGTCGAGTGCTCATCGCAGTCAAGACCGAAATCTCTGCGGGACCGTTTTGGTGTGTCTGTAACTCTGACCTCTAAAAATGGGTTCTGTGAGAAGAGGAGAAGGAATTGGAATAATTTCTGAGGTAAGCCCAAGTTCACTAAACACACACAAACAATATTTCAGATATAGATGTATCAAATTAATATTCTGAAATTAGGTTTGTGAACAAAATTTGACCTACAATTCTGTTATAGTTATCTCTGCATTTCCCTGCTGTTTTTCTATACAGAGCTTTAATGCCTGACTATTTGTCCCTGAAATCACCACTGTCTCAGTGCTAACATTCTTTAACTGCTATAAGAACATTTCAGAAATTTGGTGGATACTGGATTTTTACTTTTGATGTGGATTTTGTTTGTTTGTTTTAAACTCCATAATAAGAGCTTTTGAGAGTCCTTCTGAAATTCCCTTCATTAAAATCATATTGAATTCAGGCTTTCTGGATATCAAGGAAAGTTTTTTGTCCAGACCGAGGAGGATGAAAGTTGTTCCTCTATTGCTGCCATGCTTGAATGACTCTATGACTGAATGAATTTGGAGGGGCAGCTAAATATTTTGACTCTTGGAAGAGTCCTGTGGCCAGGAATGTACTTTTGGCAGATCCCTGAGCCACATGCCTCCTACAGAGGTGTGTTTCCACAGTCACCAACTGAGACTAGAAGGATGTTGCAACCTCCACGATTGCGACTGAAAAAGTTTCCAAAGTTGCTGCCTCCCACACGCCGATTTCTGCCCCATGTGTTGGTTTGACACTGATGGTGCCATCCCATGGAGACCATTCCTCAGGAATAACAGCCCAGCTAACTTTGTTACACAGGTTTCCCTCTCCCCAGATACCTGCAAGCTGTGGAGCTACTGGAAGTTCCCCTTCCAAAGGTAAATTATATGGGGAGGTGTTTGGTGAAAGGAGCACCCTTGTATTGGGAGGGGAGCTGCTGGAGAGGAGCTGGGGGGAAGAGAGGTTTCCTCTCCCGTGATCAGCTGTGCCTCTAACCCTGCTCTGCCACTGAAATGGTTATTTATAGATGATGATAGCCATGGGTTAGTTGTATGTATCATCATTTGAATGGATGGAGGTGGTGAGGACGTTCTTGATCATGATATCCAGCTGGCCTGTTTCAAACAGAGGAGATCTACATTTATATTGGATGTACAGTTAAGATATCACAGAGTTTTTCTTTAAAGCACTTCTAAATTATATTATACTGCTGGGAAATTAAATGTTGTATAAATATAGTTGGATACAATGGTCTCCTCCAATTTAAATATTTCGATGTTTCTGTGATCAACAGATTAATCTACTACATAGAAGTAAAAGTAGAATAATATTCTTCATACTTTATTCAAAAGGAGGTGTCACTTGGTTGAGATAAGTTTAGAAGTTGGTATAGGTTGTAGATGCTTAGTGATTTACAGAAACAAATAGCAAGGGAAATGCTGTGGTTTCACTTCAGGTTTACTTTAGGTGTACTTGTAGGTACACTTCAGATTTAGTTTGTTCATCTATTCTTATAGAAACAAACAAGATAGTTATTTTGTGCACTTTCTTATCATCATGACTCGATTATTGTATCAAGCAGAATTTCTCTGTTCAGACATTTCTAATAGGTAGAATGATGCACTCTAACAAATACTGAAAGGTAAAGAACTTAACATTATGGAGAAGATCTGTTCTCTCCTCCATAAAGAGACAATTTTTGTTGTTGTTAATAGAAAATATATGCATAGAAGTATGTAGGAGCTCCTTGCCTTCTCAGCAATATTGGAGGCATCTTTCCTAACCAGTGAAAGAATCTAAAGGCTGTTCTTTTACTTTATGTGAAATAGCTACATATTAAGCAGTATTCGCTCTCAAAATTGAAAACAATGTTACTTTGATAGCATCATCCATCAGTAATTGCAAAAACCTTTTCTAGTTAATGCCTCGCAGTGTCTCTATGAAATACTGCAGTTTCTCTCCATTTCCTAGGTAGGGAAACCGAAGCAGAGAAAAGCTATTGATTTTTGGCATGATCAGAGAGCAGAGAATGAAAGAATCTGACATACAGAACTTTTGTCTTCCATTCCCTAAACAATGCATCCATTTTATCCTTAAAACAGAGCTTAAATGCTTTTCAATGAAATGGGATTTTTCTGAATAGACTTACCAATCCATCTTCCCCTGGTCCTGGGAAAGTTACAGCAAGATTCCGTCCGTTCTCATCGAAAGCTTTTATTTCGATGCCTAAATTGGATTCAGGCTGTTTGAGCCAATTTTGCAACACTGTCTTCACATCAATACTCTGCCAAATACCGGTGCCTGGGTTCATGTCAAGTTTCAAAGATCGAATTCCAGTATATCTTGTACCATCTTTCATGGGCTTAATAAGTCTCAGGATCTGCACAAACACCGTTGTAGGTTTTTGGACTTGCCTCAAGTATATCCACAATTGTGCCTTTACTACTTTGTTATATTGTATTTTAGAGCTAAACTTAAAGAAGCAACATTTTGGTTTTCCCTCCATTTGTACAAGAAAATCAGCTATAAATGAATGGAAAGAACAGATTACTGAACAGGGAACAAGAAAATAACGCGTATATAAACCTGACTAATTTTTTCAGACTGTATAGAAAATATTACAATTGGTTATAAAGAGTACCAGCAACAAAGTGGCTTTGTCTTAATTCATTTTCTATGGTTTACACTCTACAGCAACTTTAGTGAATGTCAACCAAATTATTATTCTATCACCTACTACAAATTCACTTCTGCTGGTCACCTCCTGAAGACCTTCATAAAGCATGCAGAATAGCAACTTTGCATAAGCTGACTCAACATGTGTGTGGTGATCCAGCTATTTCTAATTTACCCCAAAGCCTCAGCCTGCTGCAGACCATACAGCCCTGGGCAAACTGCACGAACACTTACATTTCTTTTCTCAGTGGGAAGGAAATAATTGAGGGGATTAATATAAGGATCATTTTGTTTTCATTTGAATAATATTAGAAGACAGTCACGTGCAGTGCTGCGTTCCTCCTTCCTGTAGCCTACGATGCAGCTGTCATACCTAGTCATGGCAATATCTTTCCATGCCAGGATAAAATGAGTACTACTAATCCTAAATGGTGCAGGACTTTAACGTTCATAAATCTCATCACTTAAGATACCTGTCTCTTTAGTGCATTTAAAATAGCTCAAGAGCTTTTTATAAGAAGTAGGAAATGAACTCAGAGCAATGAAATACAATGACTTTTCTTCAGTCACTGTAACTATGTCACAGTTTGATTAAAAATACTTATAAAGCCTTGAACAGAAAAGTCTGGAATAAAAATGCAGGCAGACCTCAGCTTTGTTGTAAGCTGCAGTAAAATAATGCTATTAAGTGCCCATCTTAATAATTACTAAGTTGAAAAAGGTCACTGAAAAATTTAGTTTTTCATCTGTGGGTTCATTTTTAGCTGGTGAGAGCAGCTGATATTATTCTAGTCTGCATATCATAATGATATCTGTAACTGCTAACATGCCTTATATGTCCTGTCATATTTTTCCTTTTTGACATCATATTCATAACTGTTATTTAAAAAAAACAGCTGCCGTAGTCAAATACTTTAGCTGATGAAGAACATAAGATACTACAGTATTAGCTGTGCAAAAGATACTTGATAGGAGCCATAGCAGATGTTTAGCACTCGGAAGATAACTCAGAATCTGCTCATTCAGTAAATGCCTCCATTCTTCCTTGGCACGATTACGTGAGCTGATTGCTATAGCACGGACATTTTTACATTTAATCTGTTGCACACATATTTGCTTTAAATATATAGTTTTAACTCCGAGGTGGGTGGTGCTAGTTTATGGGATCAGCAAAGAGGCAAGAATTTAACTCTCTGCTTGCACTTGCTGTAGCATGTTGCAGTTAGGTAGGTGTAGTGCTCTAAGCTGCATTTCTGTTGATTTCTATTGCTTCTAAAAATACTGGCCAGTGAAACCTCCTTTACAAAAATATAGTTCTCTCATTATCTGCACTTGTACTTTATATTTGTGAGAGGAAATGCCCCGAGTGCTGCAGATAACTAAGTTGACTAAACTGCAGATCTCCCTTTGCTTTCTAAGGCAATGGGTAAATCCTAAGTGCTACAGGGCACACACATTATAAGGAGCTGAAAACCAAACAGTAAAACAAAGGATCGCCACACGGTCATCTGAACCTGGCTCAAATTCATTAGAAATAACGCTCTCCTCCCTCCCTCCAGCCGACTTCAGCCAGCAGCCTGTTGGGAGAGCCTGAGGAGGAGTTGTGTGGCTCTACAGCAGGGAGACAACTCTCTCGGAGGGGCAGTGGGAGGCGAAAGAAGCAGGGGTACTTACACTCTGTTGGCATTGTGATAATCGTTTCGGTGGTGGCATGATAGTCATCATCTTCCAAAGAGCCATCGCTACTGTCATCTCTCTGCACATCATACTGATCAATTAGTTCCTGCAGTGGAGGAGCCTTTGGTAAAAGTTGTTTAATAACATCCCTGCTAATGTTAGGAGCTTGTTCCAGACGCAGTTTGCTGAGGATTTGAATTTTTATGGCTTCTATTCTGGAAGATTTTGTATTCTGTCTCCACGTACAAGCATTGCACAGTCCGTCCTTTTCAGCGTTCTCTGTGGGCTGACTACTGTCATCAAGAGCCACCGGATCAACTGAAATCAGCATGAACAGGTAAATAGAAGCATAGAGCACTAGCTTTTGCATGATCTCACATTCAGTGCAGCACTTTTCCTTTCTTTTTTTTTCCCCCTCCCCCTTTCCCTTTCAGTACTAAACAGATCCGTGAAAGCAAATGCAATCTGAGAGACAGCTTGCCACACTGGTGTACCTTATATATTCCAAGGGGGCTTTTTATACTCCAACTTTGATTAGGCTCATGTCGTCAAACCCGATGATTGGTTGCTGTCCCAACAATGAATCTGGCTGTCAGAGGGTAAAGCCCTGTCGATCACAAGTCACTAGACAGCGTTTAGTTACAGCCAAGGGTGAACTGATTTATCTGGGTACTTTGCAGAGGATATGCCTTCAAATTCTGAAAGGATGTATTTCCAAGTGTTGTGGGCAGCAGTACTGAAAGACAGCACTGTCATTCTTAAATATTATACCAACTGTGTACTTGTACTATGAATCAAGAGAAACCTTGCTCTAAACTTGCTTCAGGCTTCTACCAATCTTTCTGAGTTCAAAGTTTGTTCTATTTAAAAGAAAATCCCAAGGGTTTACTTTTAGCAGGCAGGAGAAATACACTTTAAAAATCGATTGCAATGAGTACTAATTTATGTTGTTCAACAACTGATATATATTCAGCAGCTCTTATTTCAGAAAACCTTACTGGGTTTTCCTAGACACTAGCTAAAGCAGTATTGGAGATTTTATGCATATCTCACACTGTGCAAATGCCTGTCTTATTTGTTTACCCTTTAACATATGTCAAAATCCACAGAACAAATCCTTTTCTAAATTAACAGTTAGTAATGAAAAATGAGTCTGTCCCCTCTTCATGCTGTCACCAGAATCCTGGGCAGTAAATTAAGTATCTTTAGTAGCAAAGGTATTTTTAAGGAATATCTTTAGCTACTCACTCTAATATTACACAGGAATAGTTCAACTTGCTTTTTTCATTATTAGTGAAATCATTAAAAGACTTAAAATATTTAAACACCCACTGTGTATCTATCTTCTTTTTCTATGTAACCTTTTATTTCTCTTCAAAATGTCTCTGTATTATGCCAGCTTAAGTGATATCTCTATGCTTTATTACTTTCTAGTCACTTAGAAATTTTCTGATGTCCTGCTTATATGTTAAAAATACAGTTTTAATATGCTTTCTGCATAAGAGAGATGCATCTCTGTGTGATTGTATAGGTTATGGCTTATAAAATCTTACATTTGATCTTAAAATGAAATGTAGTTCACATTTGATGAGCTGTTAGCAATAATTATAGAGCTCACACTTAGTGAGGGGGGTGAGGGGGTTACTGCTCAACACAGGTTGCATGTCACAGCAAACAGAAACCCTGGAATTGGTATGTATTGTATATATTTGTATATTTGAAATCTATGTATTACTGCAAAGGGAAATCCTGGAATTTCATGCAGCATGCCAAAGTTTGCCTAAGTTAGGACTGATTTTTCAGTTTCTCACAGAGTTTCTTTGGTTTTCCCATTCTGAGTACACCTAAAAATATGTCAGACAAGGATTTTTGCACGTGTTCGTGTAGGAAAAACATTGGTATAAGTAAAGATGTGGACAGAATTCTCAAAAAAAAAATTTCTGTCTGATCATTCATACTCTTTTTGTATCACCTCTCCAGGGCATGCAAATTCACTGTATACTACAGAACTGAGCCTAATATTCAGTTCATAACCAGTGACATAAATCACAAGTATTCACTTGAAACTGGCTGTCCTGTCCTGATATAAAGTTGATGCAAGTGATAGATGTATCATGCTCACACATTCCAGGGATATAGCTTTAGGGTCAGACCCTGATATTCTGATTCTAGCCACAACCTGTGTTTAAAACAAGCAGTTTGCTGCCTTAGCTCCTGAGCATTTGATTTTTACACAGAGACTGATGCAGCTACTTTCAACATGTGGTAACACAAATGGGCCATGGTTCACTGGAACAAGAAGTCAGGAGTTTGCAGTGCAGACTGCCTGCCATGCCTATAACATCTTTAAAACAGACTCTTAGTGCATTTCAAGTGCTAGAAATGTGTTTTTATGGAAGATGCATAGGACAATCCACAGTAAGAATCTTTCTGAAAAGCACTGACCTGTTAGTGAATTTTAGGGGGATTTCAGTTGGGGGTTGTTTACTATTTCAACAGTTAATGTCATAATAAAATAATTTTTAATTATTTCTTTATTTTAAACTAAACCATATGGCTGTAGAAGGTAATCTACCCCAAGTGGAAAGTTTGACAGGTACCAGGTTTCACACCAGAAACAGTTTAAGATAATAATCCATTAATAATGATGGGAACAATGATGTAGCATTGATATGAAAGGAATTCAGTGTTCTGGCAGACCATGGCTAAAAGGCACTCATGAGGGAGAGGGGCAAGAGAGGTGCTCAGCAAAGCAGTGCCTCAGCACCATGAGCCTCTTGGGCTGTGCACTGCAGCCACACCGGGACCTCGGCTGCTCCTTCTCCTGCAAGTCCTCCCGCTCTGGCTGGCCATGGACATGCAGAGCTTCAAGGTTCTGCTCCCACTCTTCTGCAGAGAGTCCATTAAACTGCAAGCAAGAGTCCCTGTGCTCCTTTCTGTGCAGCATTTAGTTATGGCTGCAAGCCCAAAACTCCAGGGAGCTCAGAGCAAGGGCTCAGCTTGCTCTCAGGAGACACGTGGTGACAAACAGACCCTGCTGAGCACCACTGTTTAGGAGGCAGCAATAGCAGCTGGAGTGGGGACACAGGGACTCGGGGTGACAAAAGCACCCCAGAATTCACCAGCAGCTGCATAACAGAGAGCAATATTTTTCCATATTCCTCATAAAATACATTTCATATGTACTCTGAATAACTCTAGACTGTTAGTAGAATTTTCATATTTTCTGGTTGCTGGCTTATTCTTTTTTTCTCTGAGATTGCAAGAATTTAGGAAAGAGCATGGAGAGTTGCACTTAATAAGGAGCTATTGAAAGATCTAATTTATTTTATAATAATAATAATAGAATATGTGATTTATTTTTCTGTCTGACTGGCATTGCAGTGTTTTTGGAAAAACTGTGATGACTACAAGTAATGAAAAGTGATGACTACAGAAGCAGGTGATAGCACAGAAAAAAATAAGTGATGAAGAGACCAGGTAAAAGTTGTTCTAAAATTTATTAGGCAAAAAAAAATTTTAAAAAACCCCAACAACAACAAAACTCTAACACATTATCACTAGGAAAACTAAAGAAGAGTTAAAAATGAAATGCACATCTTACTGAACTTTATGGCATTTTAATATTATCTTTGGGATTTGTGTCATTCTACCCGATCTGCCTGCCAATAGTGAATAGTATTCCCAATCCTGACTGTGCGAAGATCATGGCTCAGGCCCCCAAAATCAAGCACTGCAAGAATGTTCCTTTGTAAAGGAAAAAGGCATACATCTGTCTACCTGGCAGCTTCTCCTCTAGTTTCCCCCTTCCACCATGAGCTTTTGGAAAACCTTAAAAAAAACTTGAAAAAAAAAGTTGCGAAAAAGGCAAAAGAAACCAAACCCACCCCTACAAATTTGATAAAGAGGTTTCAAAGACATGCTGTAACTGCAAGTTATGTGGAAAAACAGTGACTGTGCAGAGGAGAAGGAGATTACTAATGCCCTCCCTGAGGAGAAGGCGAGCAGAGCCCAAGCATTACCCATCCTTTTTGGCAGGCTCTGGTCAGCCAGAGAGCTCGTGCTCGCTCGGCACAGCGCTGGCCCCGCAGCATCCGCAGCCTGTCACCCCTGCCCGGCCAGCAGCGCACAGGGACGGCCGCCTGGGAGCTCAGCTCGTTTTGGGGGAGGACCAAACGGACATGGAAGGCAACCAGGACATTTCTGAGAAAAGGGAGAGTTACAGGAGTATGAAGGAGCTGCTTTCCTGGCAGGGGAGGAAAGGGACATGGGTTATAACCCTGCCAGCAGCAGGACGACTTCATCCTGCTGTGGGCTGCATTTTCAAACACTTCCTTACAGCCTGCAGGACCAGAAATTCACTTTTCTTTATTCTGTTGTTGAAGTTAAATGAAATAGTTTTCGTAATTGATCCACCTCAGAAGGTAGAACTGGAAGAAACAAAGCAGGTGTTGCAAAGTACACTGTAAATCTGCGATTGCTGTTTACGTTGATGTCAAGTCCTACCTCTGAACCAGTTGGCTTCTCTCCCTGGTTTGCTTATAAGGAAGAGATAACATTCCTCTTGAACTGCTGAGGAAGGTACTAATTGAGTAAGCTTTTCTCTCACTTTCGTCAGCACAAAGCCTAAATTCAAGAATAGCAAAATGACATGGATAAAAAACTCCTTTTTAAATCTTTTTGGACTCATCTCCCTTTTTGCTGCTATAAGCTGGAAATAATGTTTGTGCAGTTATTTTGTTTGGAACAGTTAAATTTGAATAGAAAAATTCAGACATACCATAAAATTTATTAGAGTTAGGGTGGTTCAAGTGCATAACTGTGAGTCCGGCTCACCAGGTGCTTTCTCTTAGCCATCTGAATCACAAGATAAATGCATTACTTTGTACCACAAAGCAGATATAAGACCATGCCTATAAAACACCTAGAAAGAACTCTTGCAATAACTAAATGCCTATGGAAACATCATCCCTATTGCATTATGTAAATGCATCTACTGTAAGGCAAACACAGCCACTTTTAAACTTATTACCATGAACTAAAATAAGAAAGCTGTAACTCATGTGAGTTCTTGCTCTGGAACAAATGGCCTGAAAGAGTTTGTCCTTTGCTATACTTTTTTTTTTCCCCTAAAAAAGTAGTCATATATAACCTTCTAAACATTCTGCTGTCTCGGCTACTGTAAGTTAACTTCATAGATGTTGATGGTATGAATATTTAGTTCCCTCAGCTTACCAAGAAATAAATCCAGGTTGGTTTTACCAATTCTGAGTTCTAGATATCCTGTTTTACACAGGAGAAGAGCAGGTGTGGTTCAGGGTTTGGATGCTTTGGTACACTGGCAGGTGCATGGAGTATCCTGCAACTCCTCCTCAACCCCTGCTGGCAGGTGCATTTCCCATGAAGACCAAGATGTTCAGCAATTTAGGATTTTGAGTGGTCTCCCCCCAGGTGTACTTGAGTCTGTGGTTTGAGTACTAGGACAAAATGACAGATGATTTCCTCCACTCAAGAGCTGTGGGTGTTTTGCTAGTGAGTCCTGCCTGCTAAGGAATGTCTCACAAGCCATGGTATGCGATTGTGCAATGGATAAAGTGGGGGGAAACAGGTAAAATTGGTGGCAAAGGGCTGCTGTGGCCATGTCAGCCCATGATGCACCTCTCAGCTTGCCCAAGAGATGCTGCTGAACGTAAGCTTTGTGAAGTTGTACAGGGTTACCTTCAGCTTCTGGCCATCTCCCTCCTGCCTGCAACTTTTGTGTTGCCGTGCATTATTATGCCTGTGGAATTAGGCCAAAAATGCCCTGTTGCTTTTTCCTCTCCTGCATGTTCCAGTACACTTTGCTCCAGAACCAACCTGATATAATTATTGAAATGAAACCTAGAAACAGATAGGGAAGTATATTAGGTTCATTAAAAACTCCTAAGGAAGAATGCAGTTATAGTGAAAGCTTCCAGTTTTTCTGAGTTATTTTGTATTCAGTATTTTATTCTGCAACCTTTACTATGGTGTCTGTATATCTTATACTATATCTTGTAAAAGAGCCCTGTTAAATATCTACTTAATTCTAAGGGTTCTGCCCTTCTTAAAGGATGCTGTCTTTTCTTTCTTTTCTTTACAGTTGTAGGTTTTCTGCTTTTACCCAAAATTCCTGACATTCATCTTCAATGTCTTTTAAAATAGCTGCGTCAGCTGCTGCATCGCTGATGGGAAACCTTGGATTCCTCTCAAGAGTTGTTACCGTGCTTGGAGAGGTTTCACTTGTGCATTTGCACAATCAAAGTGCTTGAAATACCAAAATGCTTTGTCTCAGCATCACTAGCTACAAGAATGCTTGTATTTTCTCCGAGGCACAGCTCTTCGAAAGGGATTTTCACCCCAGGTCAGTGATTTTGTGTGAGTGGCCTGTCCTCTGCTGGGTTCTTCTGGAACAGCATCTGCTGGGAAGGGCTGCTGCTCTGAAAAGTCTTTTTGCTTTTCCTGTTTCTTTTTCCTTTTCTTTCTTTTTTTTTTTTTTTCTTTTTAAATACACAAGGGGTTAAAACTCTCTGGTGTTTCCGTCTCAGCTCTGATCGCCTCACAGTCCCCTGGCTCATCTCTGTGGACTTCAAGTGGACTCCAGCACAGCCAGCATGTCTTGGAGCCACCAGCTCAGGGCTCTCACTTGCAACCCAACCCTCTAACTCAGGCATGTCATCCCACAGCTTGTCATGGCCAATCCTGAAGTTATCCCCTCTCCCTTCAAGTCTAGTTTAAAACACTGTCAATCAGCCCTGCTGGCTCATAAGCAAAGACCTTTGAGGAAGGTGAATTCCATCAATAAGATGAAGTTATGGCAAAATTAGGCTTCTTTCTTTTCTGCCATGTGCTGGTCTATGGTCAGCTTTAGACAGGCTAACTTGAGGCAAATGCCACTAGGGTTGAATGAAAAGTGGTGGTAACACTCTCCAAGAAATCAAGCTACATTCAGATCTGCAGTCATCCAAGAAGGCCTTTGAATCTGGCATATTCATCAGCAAAGGTCAAATTTAAACTTAGAACTGGGCTGCCTGATTCAACCCTGGCATTCAAAATGCTGGTAATGTAAATTTTTAATAACCCTATAGAAAAAATTTAATCAGCTATTTTCTTATGATGAAATATAACATATTACAAATGTATAACCCTACAAAATCATTTAATGTCATAAGTGTATTATGGGAAAAAGCAGGCACAAAAGGCTGTGGTTTCTGAGGAAGCTGCTTCTTTTAAAGTAAGACCCAAAGAATCAGATATTTATTAAAACGCCTGTACAAAATAATGCAGAGACAGGAAATCACATAAGCTGCTTTAGGGTTTTAGAAGACAAAGAGCAGATCAGAGACTGCGTAAAATTTCTTGATGTGTTTGATTCTCATTTGGAGGAAAAGAACATAAATGCTGAGTTCTTTTAATAAATTAGGTACCTTTGAAGAGTTTTCACATAACTAGTACACCTGTTTAAAGGTATTGGGGCATCCAAGAAGAAACTCAGATTTTATTCCCCCTCCTTTATTTATATCTTTCCTTATTTGTTGTTCACTCCCTGCTGATGCATAAAGATGTTCCCTATTTATGAGCTCCATTACGAAGCATCCTATAAGAGTATCAGCTGAAGGAAAGCTGCCTATACTGACTAAAGCTTTGGCTTTTCTGCCTTTTTCACTTGGGAATGGCCTCTGGCTCCTCTAGCAGACACTTCCAATTCCTAAGAATTTTAAAGGCTGATGCTTTAAAAATTTACTAGTTTGCTTTTGTTTTTTGGTTTTTATCCCTGGGATTTCAAGTTTTTCTTCTCTCCCATCAGCCTGCTAGTTGGCAGCATTAGCCAACTGGTTGATAGGAAACAAGGATAAACCACAAGGAAATTGACTGTTTGGGGTTTTTTTTACCTTGAGTAACAGACTTTCAAACTCCCTCTACCATTCTGCAGAGATATAAAACTACTAAAGAATTAACTCTTCACAGCAACTATTGCTGTATCCATGGCTATATGCCCTACACTCATGGAAATAATGTAAAGATATTATACTCTCTGTTGACTATGCCAATGATTGAAAGGATGCTTAAAAATCAGAATTAACATAGGAAATCTGAAATTGTTGCAGTGGCTGTTGCTTCAGAGTTTAGTTTTAGGATGTCCTAGCATAATGAAGGCTGGAGAATGGCTTTCGGTGAGTAGATCTGGAAGAGTTAATGGAGAAAAATATTCCATGGATACCCAGATTAATAGATACAGAGTTATTTGTTTGCTACTGACTTTGTGATAACTACACGAAGCTTTTTTTAGGTCGAGTGAACTTTGTACCAGGGTTTTTCCAGTACATAAATCTGAGGAACTTCACAACTGCTTCTGAAGTTTTGAGAGGAAAAAAGACTTTCTGCATACAAAGCCAAGGTTATGATCAATTACAACTATAATCACTTGACCAAACTTAAGGCTTTCCAGATCATACTAATAAAAGAGATTGATGCTACAATTAAGAATGCAATGCAAAATGGAAATAAAATTGACTGTATCAAATTACTTTATTATACTTTCTACAGTTTACTGGAATAGCTCAACATTAAGAAATGGAAGCATTTTTCATTTTGTCCAAAGCCTCTAGAACAAAGGAAAATTAATGAATAACTGTTGAATTGTGCAGTTGCCTGCTTTGCTAATTCTAAACTTTAATTGATGTATCTAATGATTTATATGAGTAACTCTGAGAAAGCAGTGTGGTAAATTTTAACATCCCAGTAATAACTTGGTAGAGAGAAATTGCTTCACTAGATCCTAAATTGTGTTGAAAATTACTGTGTTGGTATATCTGTAGTTATAGGGTTTGTGCACATATATTCCATATTGATATATTTAATTAGACATTTAAGTGAAAGAGCAGTTTCTGCTCAAAAGCTTTCTCATTGCACTGGCTGGTTTGAGAAACGAGATTTCCTTTCCTTATGGCCTTTTCTCCACATCAGTCAATCAGGCATTAGCTAGGGGATCATATTGGCACAAAATACTTTCCACAGCTGTGCTATGTGACAAATTCTGTATGTTTCTTACAAGAACAAAACAATGTGAAGGAATTACTTATTTCAGTATGGATCTGGAATGGAATTAATGTGTATTTACAGTTCATATAGGAATAATGCCGTACTTAGAAATGCTAATCATTTAGTGATGGGAACATCTTGCACTTTGGGCTAACACTCAGAGTCACCTGATATTGATATAAAGGAATAATTTTTAATAAGAACTCAGATTAACAGGTTTTGTGGGTTTTTTAATTTCAACGTCGCTATATAGGGCTAAATTTCATGTTCTTTCAGCCATTTAGAACTAATAAAGAGTAACAAGAAGAGGAAAGCTGGTAGGCAATTTTGTAGCCTCTTCTGTGAGTAATTTTGAAACAAGCATATGACAAAGGAAAGGATGTTAGTGATTCATTATGATGTGCTGTGTTTCCAGAAGCTCTTTGAATACCCCCAAGCCGTGTTAGCCCAGAGTGAAACAGAACAGTGCAGCAAGTACAAGCTCGGAGGATAATACCAGCAAATACCATTGCATAACACAAAATTTAATTTTTATTTTCTAGAGAGAATCTAATTGAAAAGTGGTTTTTGCTGTAACGGTGTAATTTTGGTGTGCAGACAGTGAGAAAGTCATGTCTGTCAGTCATTTCCCCATACAGCAAGGTATGAGGTATGTTCTTTTTCGTTAGCTTATAAAGGATTAGAGTCCCAGAATGCTCTGAGTGTTTGCAGCATTTGGAAAGGGTTTTTCTTCCTGAAAAAGCCATCTTCCTAAACTGGAGCATTGGAGCCAGTTATTGGGATTGAGCTGCTCTTTGGGAACTGGCAGTAATATGCAGTTCCTACAACACACCTGTCATGCTTTATGCACCTCTTCCCTCCCAAATACTTTTTTATACTTTCAGTGTGAAAGCAGACAGCACAAGAACACACAACACAAGCATTCCTAATCCTGGGAATTTGTGGAGGTTAAGAGGAGACCAACATGCCCTCTGCAGCTGCCTGGTTTGTGAAGTAGCAGCTATGGAGCATGGAAATGGTGGCTCCTCTTCTCCCAGCTGCAGGTTGTGGTGATGCTAAACAAATACTTTTCTATTATTATTATTTAAACAAATATATCTTCCAGCAGTGAAATGAGCTTGGAGTGTATTAGTTGGGCTTTAATTTGGGGGAAGTCAGTTTTCCTCTGAGGACAAGTACATTTTCCAGCTTTGCTTGAGAGACACTTTTCTCACATTTTTTATTCCTGAGAAGTGCCAAGAAGAGAACCAAAGGCAAGGGGAAAAATGAGGACCTGGAACCAGCTTGCCCAAATACACTGACACTGGCTTAGCTCAGCTGGTGATGAAGGTTGATCTGAGACATGGCTAAAGAACTGAAATAATTTTTGTCTTATCTACACTGGTTCATTTGCCCTCCACAGCACAGAGGAAATATCCATCACAGTTTGCATCCCGGTACTCCATTCACAAATTTCTATGGCAGTTGCAGTAGCCATTATCAAACAGAGTGGATTTGGTTTGGGGTCTTCCTGGAAAATCTCTTTTGGCACTCTACAAATGATAGAGTAAGAGCAAGTGTTTAAATAGAGCACCACAATAAAACACAAATCTCCTTAATGAGTTGTAATAACCAAAAAGCTGATGGGGTTGGAGTAGTTCTTGTGAGTGTCTGAGGAGTCTCACACCTACAGAGCAGGCTTTGCATCTGTATGATAAAGTCCTTGGGAGCCAGGAATTCAGGTTGCTTTCATTCCCATTCAGACAAGCCTGGTATGGTTTCTCTGCTTTTGTAACAATGTAATGCAAATATCTTTTCTTTGCTGATGACTCTCAGGGTTGTATTCTTGGATCTAATTCAGCCATTTAAGGTCTTAAGCATTAACATTCAGTTGATTTATATTTCTGTGCTTATTAATTGCTAATTCCTTAAAATTTATGGGCTTCTTTTTCATCAGATTCAAGGGGCTTTATCCAGAGGTGTGAAGGGAAACATGGCTACAGGGGATGCAAACTTTGTTACTTGAGCTGCTGTTCCCTCTTTTATATTTCTAGTCTCTCTTCTGGTTTTCACCGGTGTCTTTTGTTTTCCAGGGAAACTGTCTTTAAGCTGTGTGTTCTACTAAATATGTACTTTTCTATTTTCTGCTGTTTAATTAATACCTCACCGATTTTGGCTGAGGCTGTGAAATCAGAGATAACCTGTGCTTGTTTGACTATAACCAGGTCCTTTGTCATATTACCAAAATCATGGGTGCCAGGAAACTGCATAATCCTCAAGGAATCCCAGCAAGCCTGCAAAAAAATCTGCCACCTCACACCTTGAGCTCTGCTAGAGGCTAGCTTTAGTGTCAAAGCGTGAGATCAAAAATCCTTTCCAAGCTTTGAGGTGTACACTGCAGTAAATCTGGGTGCTCTAATTCCATTATAGTGGTGGCATCACCTGTGAGCTCATTATGTATTAGGTATTGTCTTTTTAACCCCTATGGAGTGTCTTTTCTTCCCATTACATTACATGGTATATTATACCCTGTTAAAAAATTTATTTATTTTTATGAGAAATCAGTGATTTCTTCTCTCCCTTCTCTGTTCCATGCATAACTTTAGATAATTCATTTCGTTCTTTTTTTTTTTTTTTCTATTGTAAATACCTCTTGCTTTTTAGGTATTGGTGCTTCAGCTCTGTGTTATTTTTGTCTCTCTTCTCTAGGGTTACGCTGCAAGGAGTTTCTTTCTCTGAAGATGGAGTAATCAGCAATATTCTGCAAATGTCTACAGTATTTCTAGCAAGGTAACATATAGATTAGACAGATGTAGATAAACCAGAGCTGTCCTATATTGATTCATTCTACACATCAGTATTTGGAAGTTACAAAGAACAAAAAAAGGCACCTGCATGTTGAAGAGAAGTTTTTAATTAAGCTACCCACAGTGGTGTTCTCTTGAAATAATAACCGTCTTTAATAAACATGAAACCCTGTAAGCTTTGCAGGTAATTCAGTTGTTCCTCTGGCTGACTGAGTATTCCCAGCTGAACAGTTTGCTCCACAGGTTTGTCAGTCTGGAAGGCAGAATGAAAGCATTTTTCTCAGAGTGCTTCCCATTTAGCTATGGCCAATATGGCCAGTTCATGAGAACTATGGCTCTTAAAAAGCAGCACTAAATTATTCCACTTTGGGTGGTGCTGGCTACTTCCGTGATATGGAAATGTCTTGAATCTAAAACCAAATTTGCATAAGTTAGATTTGTCCAATCAATGTAATAAGTTTTTTTAAATAATGTAATAGTTTTAAATACTGCACTTGAGTTTACTGGAGTGATAATTAGAATACTAAATACTTCTATCAGTGACATCCCTTAAATATAATTTAACAGTGGACAAGAACCCAAAATTTTTCGAAGGCAAGATTTTATTTCCTCCGGAAGATCTGAAATGCACTCTTCTTCATGGGGTAAAAGTAAAATGTAACATTATTTTTACTACTACCCAGTGGTGTATCATGCAGCCAGTGTATACAGCACCACCTGTGATTTTGCCTGCTGCATGCTCAGTGTTCAGGAAATAAGCTAGAATAAATTTATTTTCCATCTGCTGTATGCTGTATGAGTGTAGGAGCAGCATGACTATATTTAAAGAAAATTCATGAGGAAAAAGAAGTGTTTCAGAGCTTAAATAAACAGACTTTGTTCACTTGACTGATGCTCAGTGATGACTTTTGGAATTGGCTGAGAACATTCCAAAATGGCTTTTCATGGCTGTAGGACTGAGCCTGGGGGGGTTTTGATTGTGAGGAGGAGGGTGAGGTATGGATACTATTGCAGTGCAATGGTATCATCATCAACCTGCCCATGCAAACATTTCTAGCACCATCAAATTCACTGCGGGGGGGAGCACAAAACCTTGCTTGTAGTTTTCTGCCAGGGGGAACTGAGAAGTTGTATCAGTACCCAAAACGATGCAGACAGCTTTTCACTAAATTCTTTATTCATGCCTATAATACAAACAGAGTCCAAGACAGAAGTATTATAACATGAAGTGGCTTTCTTCTTTCTAAAGATGAAATAACAATACATTTGAAGCATGGTAATGGTACAAGAAAGTCACAGTGCTGGTTGAAGAGATCAAATCTTGCGTGCAGTTCTGTTCTTTAAGAAGCACATGAGCAAAGCCGTGAGTAAATACCAATAAAACCTGGCAAAATATCACGGGAGACAAAATACTCCAAAGGCGATGTTATCAAAATCCTTTGAAACTGAATTAAAAGATCATATGGACTTGCAAAAGCTGTGTGGCTCAAGGCCCAAGAGAAGTCAATTCTTGACTTTAGTTTCCAGTGTCCTTTGCCCTTTTGCATTAAGCAGGAGCTTCTTCCAAAAATAATTTCCTGAATGCAAATGACCTGTTATAGCACTTATTACTTGGGGTATAATGTTCGAAGCAGGAGTGACCCTTAAATTAGTTGAGGAACACATATGAAACTTGCAACTTCTAATAATAGTGAGGCAAGTCTTCCATATGTTGTTATAAATTTCAGTCCAAGATGATTAACGTGGCTCACAGGCTACTCTTGTAAGATGATAGAAGAGATATTTTTGCTGCCTCTCCTGAGGGGGCTAGTGTTTCAAATTATTTCCAAACAAGCTTCTTCCAAGTGAGAGATGGTTCTCATTTTTTTGTCACCTTAATAAAAAGGTGATGAACACTCTCTTCTTAACTGTGCCCTTATATGAACATCAAACAAATATTTTGACAGTGTGATGTGATAAGTGTGTATGTATTATCCATGAAATCATGTTCTATTCAGAAATACAAGTCATTAATTTATTGTGACTGTCATTATGTTTGGAATAGAGTGCTTGTATTGTAAGCCTGCAGGGAATCTTAGAAGTGAATTCAACAGCTACATCTTTATTCAAAATTATTTTTACTTATAGCAGGTCTCTATCTAGTATATTTTACATCAATTCTGTCCAAAGACTTCAGAAGAAAAAATCTTATGAACTCCTTTATTAATTAAAATCAAGGCAATAATAAATTGGGTAGTAAATTTTTCATGGCCATAAACAAGATGGAGTGGCCTAGGATCTTTTTTTTTTTGGTGTAGAAAAAGGTGACTGATGAAGCTCAAAGAATCGTATTTGGTCATTTATTTATTTGCGGGTTATTTATTTATTTACTGGTACTATGTGATGCTGTTCCTAGATGAGATACATAAAAGCTTTAAATATTCTTGTTTGGCTGAAACTATTCATCCTGATTCATCCTCTCTGATTCAGAAGAACTGAGGCTTGAAATGCCTGTCTGTCTGTGGATACTGTTGACGCTGGCTGAAAAGAATTTGTCAGACTGTGTGTTTGTGAGCTCGTAGCTGTGCCACTGAACAACTCCTTTAGTTCACTAAATGCAGGCTTGTTTTGAAGCTAAGTGACACAAGTTTTGCTGTGGAAACTGCATCCAGTTGTTGGCCTCTTATCACAGAGCCTGTATTTGAGTAAAGTTTTCCAGCTAATAAGAGGTCATGCCACACACAAGCAGGATCTTGAACTTCGAACTGTGTGAGATGAACAACCTTTAATTCAGACATCATAAAGCAGAATTCTGACTTGAGGGAAAGGGGAAGAAGGGACAGCCAGAAAGAGAGTGAGAAGTTATTCAAGTTAGTATTAAGCTACAAGGTTTTTGGCAGATCACCTGGGATCTGTAAATGGCCTTCCTGGGTTTTTTGTAGTCCATTTGTCTCACAGAGACTATATTAATTTCCTATATTAACTACTTTATTAAAACATAACTGTATAATCATACTGAAAATCCCTCCAAGGCATGTTCTAGTTTTGGGAGCTGCTGGATCATAGATTATTAGGGTACAAAACTCCATGTGTGTGTATGTGTATGTCTGTGCATATCTGTCCTTGTTAAAACCCAGGGCCACATCCCAAACCGATGTGATACCCTGGGCCCTAAAACAGCCAGGTGGCTGCACCCTAAAGCAGCCAGAGGCTGATCCAGAGAGGCTTAATTCTGATGTCATACTCATGATATTTTTCTCACGTACACTTCTGCTTGGATAACAAAACCAGGCATCAGTTCGTGCTGCCCAAGGTATGCTCTTTTGTAAGCCAGACCTGGCTGGAAAATGAACAGAGATTGGAACTCACACCATTACACTTCCATGGATAAATTTTGGAGCCTTGGTGGTTTTTGTCAGGCTTCTATAAACAAGATTTTGCCTTAGATCCAAGTTTTCTTCCAGTCTAAACCCTATTTGTCTTTGCCTAACCCTATGCCTAGGCATCACTTCTCAGGGCATATTGGCAGTGTATTTCTGGATGTTTATTTTTGCTGTAGGTCTGACCTGCCCCTAGCTCCAGCCCTGGCTTAGCTCAGCAGCCTCTGACAGTCCCAAAAGGTGTAGGTGCACCCACCACCTGTCAAAGGTGAACATTGTACCTCAATTAACACGAAAACCGAGGTATTCATCCTGTTGTTATTCCATCTCAAAGCTTATTCCACAAACCCTTTACTATTCAAATCATGCTTTCTCAATTTTTAGATCTTTTTAGCAGTAGATTATCTTAAGCTTTAATGGCTTATTTAGAATGATGCATAGTAACAGATGAAATACTTTGAGTCTTCAAAAACTGTTTTGCATGCACTCAAGATTAGCTTTTCTTCAAAGCCTTGCTTCAATGAAATAAATGTGTAGTGATCTTATGCCATTTAACTCCATATTCCAACTGAAATATTCTTTCCACTGCTATATTTAAAGTAGAAACGGATGTCATAAAATTAACAAGAAATTGGGAAAAATGAGACTTGAAGCAGAACTCTAGTCCAAAAAGCTCTTGAAATGTGAGCTCATGCTGTGTTGAATCTCTGAGCATTGAGTAACTGTTGCACAAACCATCCATACCTAACATTATTTCAGCAGAGTTCTTCTACTTGCTTATAGTTATCCTCAAGACAGTTGTGTCCGCCCAAAGAAATGACTTTTTCCCTGTTAAAAGGTTTTTTTTCTCTTGAAATCAAATTGCTAAGTTATGTGTATAGGCATCTACCTATAGCATGAATGAAATTTGTTATTTTCTTCTTTGCTGTTATGTGGTTACAGGTAATATTTCTAGTTATGATCTCCAAAAACTATTATTGCATCTTTCTATTTGATCTGTATAATGTCATAAATTTCCCTGTGTACAAGAGTTCTGATTTGAAGATGATGCAGCTGAAAAACCTCATGATAGAGTGAAAAGGACATTTAATATTGGATGGTGTCTCAGATAAGGTAATTAGATCATTTGGGTATTGAATAATGTCTAGAGATATCAAAATATTTATTATGTGAGGTAATCATGATGACTTTGTTGGTAAATTAGACTCTTCTGAAAATTAATTTCAAATTTATCTTCTCATTTCAGTGACAGTTGAAGTCATTTTATGACTTTATAAAGGAATTTATTTGCCATTTGCACTGCAAAAGGTGATGTTGGTCTATGAGAAAAAGTACAGAGGGCTTGAGCTCAGCTAGCAAGGCAATTTAGGGAAATGGAAGTTTTCAGCAGCAGCAATAGCTCAGATTCAGTCACCCATAAATGTCCCCAAGGGATGCGATTCCTCAGCATCTACATCCTTCAGTCCCCTGTCTTTGCTTTAATGTATCCTCTGAGAGAGTCACTATCTCAGCTTCTTTCTAAGGCATCTTCTGGCTCATTTCTTCTGCCTCATTTGAAAATCCATTTGCCCTGTGCTCAGATGGAGCCAGTTTTATTGCTCACCTCCTCAGCACACTGACCAGTTCTGCATGGCAGGGCAGCCTTTGGTGCTGTCTCCCCACGGGCTGCCTGTGATATCCCTGAAAGCCAGGGGGGATGCAGGCCTGCCCTCGAGGAGCATTGAGAGAAGTGGGCCAGGTTCTTAGAGCAGCAAAAGCCATCACCACTGCCCTCGTGGCAGCAAGAGTTCACCCTTTCACATGTTTGTACTGCTTAATCTTTCAAGGTAGAAACACTGATCTGATAGAGAAAGGTGGTTTGGGGACTTACTGTAGGTACTAGGAGAAACTCTGCATTTCACACCCATTCATCATCTTTGGCCTTGTCCCTAAAAACACATGAAGAACTAGTTCTTAGGGGCAGGATGCCTTACTCTGAACAAAGCTGGAATAAAATAATTTGGTGGGTAAAGCTCAGTTAACAGCCACACACCCATCTGGCTGTTCATGCCCTCCCCTCTGCTGCTGAATCTGAAGAAAGGAGGAGGAAGGAAAGACTTGTGGATGGACATGAAGATAGGCAGGTGCAGCCAAAGTGAGGTGTGAAAGCAAAGCAGAGGAGGAGGAAAAGGGAAGAGTTGTTGCTCATAATAATGTTGATCTCAATGTGAAAATTTGAAGATGCAGATGTGGGTGCAGCATTCCTCTGAAACACATGACTTCCCTACGTTAAGTACATTCATGTCCACGGATGTCACAAAATTGGTAAGAGCAGGGTGTTACTGTGTCACTGCTCTCCTGATCCACAACCTCGCCTGCAGTGATGTCTGTCTTTGTCTCTGCTGAGAGGCAATTTCCTGTTTAATAATTAATTTTAGTATCTTTTTGGAGCAGGAACACTGACAGTGATTTCTATTTTGGAGAAAGAAATGCTATGGCAAGATTGAGCCTTAAGTTCCTCTTACTTCTCTGTATGGTTTCCTTTTGTATGGCAATTTTTGTACAGCTACTGCTTTGTTGCTGCCCTCAGGGCTCTTTGTTTTAGGCATGCCAGTGACCATATTTCAATGTGATTCTTGCTTTTTTCCAGCTAATATTTGACTGTCACAAAGCCATAATTTTCAGTGTAGAAAGCGGGTGGCTTTGTTTGCAGCTCCATGCTGCAGGGAAGCTGATCTGCTGTTGTATTGCAGTGCACATCCTGAAGTTTAAGTTTATTCTAGGAGACATCTAAATGCAAAACATTTACCCACTTTTTCTCTGTCCAGCTCCTCAGCTGACTGTAATTCTGGTGGGTGGCTTTTCAGTCACAAATCTCTTTTGATCCTCTTTGCAATATTCTAATGCCTCATGTTTGGTTAATCCTCTTGCTGTGCTGCTGCCGGGGTTTTCCAGGGCTGCAGTTTGCATGTCTGCCTGGGCTTCATGCCTTAGTGCTGTTGGGTACTGATAAAAAATTAAGTAAAAGAGGACTTGCATATAAATTAGGAATATTTCTGTGGCTGGTATACTGCCTTATTTGAAAAAAAATGAAAAGTGAATAAGATTTGGTATATATTGTATCTATTTATGTTTTCCAGGCCTGCACATGGATAGGGATGGTCTCTGCTCACCAGGAGGTAAGTGCCTGAGTGCACAGCTGGGGCAAACCACACCAGGGCTGCTGCTGGGCCTGGGTGGCCTGAGCCATGTGTGTCCACGTTGCCTCTCATAGCCAATGTATGCTCAGACTCAGCGCTGACCTCCTGCCAAACACAACCTTCAGTTTCATAAACAGACTGAAAAAAAAGCTATAGCTGCCTCTTCCCCAGACAGAGCTCCTGGGGAGGGGGGTTATTGCTGCTGTTTCTGTTTTCGTCCACGATGAATGTGCAGTGCTGCTGTGGTGGTTTAGCACCTGGCTTCTGTGGACACCACAGAAGGAGCCATCGTGCAGAAAGGTTTCTTAGGGATAAACAGCCCTGGTTATCGCTATGGCCTGGAGATCAGCCCTGGACCCGGGGCCGGTGTGAGCAGGGGAGCAGGCTGCACTCCTCTGGCAGGGCAGAGCCCAGCCCGGCTCGGGGTCTCTGCCAGCGAGTATTCCTTAGCTGAAATGGTCAATCTCCCCCTGCTGGAAGAAATTCCACTCTTCTGGAAAACTGTCACCTCGAATGAGAAGTAATATTCCATTTCTTGTCTTCCTCTGAATTCCTTGGTTGTCTTTGCTCTGTGGTTACTGAGACACTGAACTCACTGCCCTTGCGGGAGAGTTTGGAGAGTCCCAGGGAGTCAGGACCACTGTCCATTCCAGGACACAAAACCTGGAAAGCCCCAAGAGCAAAAATTTCATTTTAAAGATTCCTAAAATTGCCTAAATAGACTTCCATTGCAAACTTTCTAATAATGTCTGGATTAATTACACAAATTGAAACAAAAGCTATTACATTCAGTTAGATAAACATTTGTGCTGTGTAGAAACTTGTAATTTATTTTACCCCTCTTCTTTATTATCTTAGAAGTTTCCCAGCCTAAATCATTCTGTGATTCTGGTTTCTTCTTTTTTACTTTGATGCTGAGTATAGATTGTTGTATGGGAGAAAAAAATACCCACATATTCCATCTCTCTTTTTTTTTTAAGCAGAGTGCCTTTATAGTGTAACTTTATCATAATTATCTTCTTAGCACATTTTTAAGCATCTAGACAAATTCTGAGTAGATAATGTTGGGTTTTTTCCTGGAAAATTTTGCAAATATGATGACTTAAGCAGTCCTAAATATCTTTGCACAGGTGTTGCTGACTGGATGTAATGAATTTCTGCAACTCAGCCCCTATCCAATGAAGTCCTGCAGGACACACTGAAGTGTAAGTACATGAGTGAAACTGAGCATGTTCTTCAAATTCCGCTGCTAAATGAGGTATTTTATCATTAAAAAAAAAAAAAAAAAAACAAGTCCTTCTCCAAATGTCTCATTGTGATAATCCCAGAGTGCTGGGAGTTCTTTAATGGGTACAGAGTTCAGTGCACACACTGATTTTGGGTTTTTTCCTTTGAGTTATAGCAGTATATGCACATCCAGCTAACACTAAAAGAAGTAAAACTAATAGCACTGCATTAAACCTATTTTAAATATGCAGGATCTCTTCATACAAGAAAGTGGGACTAGGCTTTACATCTATATTCTGTCATATTTTAACCTAAATGTAAAAGCTATCAAACCTTTTTTTGAGAGCAGGAGGATGTGACATTCCAAAAACAATCATGATCTAGAAATCAGTGTTGTGCCCTAAGGTTTGGAGCAGTTGTGCAATCCCCACTGTCATGTACTTTTGGTAGTAACAGAGTTGAAAACTAGGGCAGCACTGAGGGACTGCCATGGCATGTGCTTGGGCATCCTGCAATCATATTTGTCCTTACTTTCAATCAGCCTGGTTGAGAACATCCAGGAAATATTTTAAGAAAATAAAAGCTCTGAGAAAAGGCTTTGGTAAATCTCTGTTGTGTGTAGAACGGTGAGAGCAGCTGAGAGAGGTGTATAATGAAAAAAGAATTAGGTAAAAAAAAGGAAAATCCATAGCTGAGGAAAAGATCACCTTTCCCATGCACAAAGTTTTTGAAAATAGAGCCTTTATTTAGGTGGTGGTTCCTTAGGCTATAAAGCTGTGTTGCAGTGACCTCCTTTGCATCATGGGTTTGATTTTGAAACTCTACCAAAATACTTATTAGAAGGTATTCACAGCATATCAGGTACAACTTCAAGTCTTTTGGATTATTAGGAGGTTTTAGTCAATAACAAAAACCTTCAGGGCTTTCTAGCTCTTTAGACTCCATATTGATTCTTCTCAGACTGTGCAACATTTTCCAACCCATACAGTTAGTGGATTACTGCACGTATAAATAGATTTGTAAAATCACCACGTGGCTGTGGACATGCTGGGGGGAGCTCCTGGGGCAGAGAGTGCTTCTTGTGGCTTCCCTTTAAGTCTTTAGCTGGGTTAGAAATATGTGCCTCACTGCAGCCCTCCCTAACACCAGGGTCTGTTTGTATAGTTAAAAAAATGAATTGAGAAACAGAGCAAGTGTTTCAGCCAGTGACCTCTGACGAAGGATTGAGTTTCTGGTTGGATTTAGATAAATTCACGGAGTTTTGTAGCCCTTTTTTGAATGCCACATCAGTGGTTGTCAGTGGGTTCTTAAATGAGCTTAAGCACTGCTTGGGAAAAATGATTGTATTTTCTCTGCTTTCTGAAAGGCAGGGAGAGTCTGACCCAGTGCCTGTCGTGAGCAGGACTGATGGACTGACCATCTGAGCAGCACCTCAGCAAAACCTGAGCATGTGCTACTGCTGCCAACCACACAGCTCAGGTCAGAAGATGTGGAAGAGAGCTGGGGTTACTGGAAATTGGGCACAATTTACAGGTGAAATGGGAGGGAGCTGAGGCAGAAAAACATGTAAATAGTCCAGAAATGAGAGTAGGATATTGTGGCTGTGTGAGACAGAGAAGAGGAATTGAAGGCTTGGAGAGGGGTTCACAGTGGAGGAACTGTGAAGGGTAGCAAGGGCAGGAACTGTGAAATTGTATCAGAGGGAGGCAGAAACCAGATTTCATTTATTCTGTTACCCTTGGGCAAACACACTAAAACTTTACCATCTGGTACAGAGGTTGTTAAGTGACAAATTTAAACCCAAAGGAAGTAGGTTAGCAGTTTCTTACCCAGGTTCCTCTGAGGCTTCAGCACAGCTGAACCATCCAGTCTGGGTACCATTCCAGCAGTTCCAATGCTAACACCATTCCCTGACGTCTGTGGCTCAGTTTGCAGCAGTTTCTCCCATTGAAGCTAAATTGATGCTGCATCCACATCACTCTGGGGTGAACACGTGGACACAGAGCAGGGCATGCCAAGAATTTAGAGGGTTTGGGCTTTATTATAGGAAGAACTAGCAAACTCCAATAAGCAATTAACTAGTAAAAATAGCTAATAAAATAAATGCCAGGTCTTATGACAACAAGAAGTCAAACTTCCTTTAAAACAGTTTCTTCTGGAGGGGAGAGTGCCTTCCTTACCCTTACAGGAAAATGCTTTCAGCCACTGAAATCTGGGAGAGGGGTGCAAGAGGCAGCATTATCTGGCAAGTTGAGTTGCAGGAAAGGTTTTGATGTCTGTGCCCTCCCAAACCATTCCATGCCCAGCACGGGTTCCTGCACCCTGGCAGGCTAGGGGACCTCGAAGCCCCATAGCCCCACTCCCTGGGCAACTGCTGCACCTCTGAGGCTTCCATATTGGGGGCTGGGGCACCTCAGATTTGGGTATTGTGGTTTCAATATCACAGCCCCCAGCCTTGCACACTGAAATGCTTTTCAAGCTAAATATTTCATTGACTGCCTGGCTGTGTCTGGCTGTAGTCTTTTCAAATGGATGCTCTGCATTTAAAAACACTGACTGCTTTGCCTCAGCCCAACATAATCAGCTGTCTTGCAAACTCCACAGCTAATGAAATATTAAATCTGTTTTGGCACCCTGAAATAAATACGGGCTCGAGATTCTCGTCACATGTATCTCCCTCTCCTTAGCTCCCAGTCCTTGCCACATCACACTGAGGTGCTGCTGCTCAGGACAAGGCTTGTTGTTGGCTGGTGGCACAGGAGATGAGCAGTGCTCCAGGACCAGACTATTATCTATTGGGATGCAGTGAAGTGATCCAGTCAGGCACCAGCTGTGCTTGCAGCCTGTGGAATGTCTGCCCCATGGCACCAAGTTGCTCAGTGGGAGCTGCATTCATTTAAAAGCTGAAGATAAAAGTAGAACCTTGCATTAGAAACCAGGCTAGAATAATAAAGAGCACAGTAGCCATAAGCCTATACCAAAATATTTATAATTTAGTTACAAAACTCTTGTTTAAAAATAGGATATAGTTTAAAAATCACTGTTGTAGTAATATGACTGTGTTAATTCAAGGTGACCATGCCTTTCCAGTACTTCATCTTGATTTAATTCTCAGGGCTAGGAGTTTATTTGATTTTCTCCTCTAGCCACCTACAGATGAGCTAAAACAGTAATAAAACATTTGCACAAAATCTGCCCAGGTCAGCGGGTCCCAAGTCAAAGCTCCTTGAGATCTGAGGGCACTGTGTCACCAGCTTTAACAGGTTTTGGGTCAAGCTCCTCAGACCTGCCCCTGCAAACCCTTGCAGCACATGCTTAATCCTGCCTGGGGAACTTGTCACTTAAAAATTACACGTGTGAGGACCTGGAGCTGATGAGGACCTGAGGTTGCCTGCCCTGGGAGCTGCTGCTAAGGGTTGACCTTTGGTCTCCTGTTGCACCCCAGCCCCAGAAACTCTGCCTTTGGTCTCTAAGGGAGCATGGTTCCCATTAGGGCTGGATGAAATGCAGCAGCAAACGCTGTGTGTACAAACTCTGCACTCAGCACTTGGCAGCACAATGCTTTCTCCAGGCCCCTAAGGCAGTAATTAGTAAAATATGTGGGGTTTTTAATTCACAGGTGGACTGTTTGCAAGTAATGAGTGTAATATTGTATGCTGTTATTGGGTGGTCACAACAGCTGTAGCAGCAGTTCTTTTATACAAGGAACTGCTGGATTTTGTTGGTGGATGTGTATAGGGGTGGCTGCCTGCTCCCTGTCTCCCAGCTTTCCAGGCTAGGGAGAGTTTCCTAGCCAGTGGAGGAGCAGAGGGATATTGTTCCTATTTTTGTGTACTTGTCCATCCCCTGGCTCTGCCAGCCCTGTGCAGCCTCTCCAGCAGTGCAATGGATAATCTGTGACCAGCAGCTACAGTCACAGTGGTGTTTCTCTTGGTGAATGTTACAAGTGCAGTGTTTTCTTTGGCTTTGAAAACACTGCAAGAAATTCCTTGGCATGATCATGACTGACTGGAAATGTATTAGAAACCTACTTGACAGCTGGAGACCTGCTTGGCAATAGTCCTTGAGGTGCTGCAGTGTGTCCAGGAACAGGCCACAGAGCTGGGTGAAGGGGCTAGAGAGCCAGTCATATGAGGAGGGGCTGAGGGAGCTGGGGGTGTTCAGCCTGGAGAAGAGCAGGCTCAGGGAAGACCTTATTGCTCCTGAAAGGAGGGTGTAGTGAGATGAGCTGGCCTCTTCTCCCAAGTAACAGCAATAGATCCAGAGGAAATGGCCTCAGATTGTGCCAGGAGAGGTTTAGATTGGATATTAGAAGAAATTCCTTCATCAAAGGGATGGCCAAGCATTGTAACAATCTGCCCAGGGCAGCGGTGGAATCACCATCCCTGAAGGTATTTAAAAGCTGTGTAGGTGTGGCACTAAGGGACACGTTTTAGTGGTGTGGTGGACTTGGCAGTGCCAGGTTATCAGTTGGACTTGATGACCTTGGAGGTCCTTTCCAATCTAAATGATTTTCTGATTGTATAAAACCTGCCTAAATAGATAGGAGACTTAGCCAGAGCTCAGCACAGGCACTGAAAGTGAGTGCTGGCTCCAGTGAGGGGCACAGCACAGTGCCTAGCCCTGCAGCACCCATAGCTTGTTGCTATAGGACAAGCCAGGGCCAGCATGAGCCTTATGTCCCCAGGCCTGTCACCATCAGGGCCAGGAGACTCCTGTGAGTCCTGAGGTGCTGTTTGCCAGCCCCAGCCAGGCATGAGCTTCCCAGAGGTGATGCCCAGGCATGGTTGTATGTATTGTACAGTAGTTTGGGTGTCAAGAAATCCCCAAAAGCAGGAATGCTTTACCCAGGATGTCTGTTTGCAGCTCTCTTACAAAATAGTTTTCAGTTTTAGCATAGCTTTTATTTTTGAAAAATTGAAAATATCATTTTAGTTTGCTCAGCTCCTTCATTCTGGAAGCTTTCTCTTGGAATGGGGGTGTTTCCTAAAAAGCTTTGGTATAATTAATACTTCTCTGTGGTTGTACATGATTTGATGCTGCCTGACAGGATAAAATCAGAGAGGTATCACCCAGGCCTCTCCCCCAGTCTTTTCCACTGTTTTCTTTGCTTTAATGCTCACCAGTCCTTGTGTGCTCAGTGGGTTCTGGCACCTCAGTGCTGTCCCAGGGCTGAGTGAAACACACAGTGGTGATGGCCCTAAGCTTTTATATGTCAACTCCATTCTTTGAACGTGCTTTTCCACATTTCACAGAATCACA